>JAAXYX010000061.1:0-81025 GCA_036851915.1 Ptenothrix huangshanensis | reverse complement strand
TAATCGTTATGCCATATCATCGGTTTATGAACTCGTCTATGATGAGTCCAAGGAAATCCAATAAACATCACCACAACACGGCACACAACCTGCACTAGTCCACAGAATTCAAGCCTTTCTGAATATAATTTTTCAAAATTTGAGACAGCCAAAGATGTACAAAGGTACCTAGGTAATTTAAAAACATATGCAGTAGCACTTGCAATAGTAGGCTATCGGCCTGGACAGTGTACAGAAACATGAAAATAATTCTGATATCAAACTAGAATACATGCGATGCAAGAGAATGCAAAGCGTCAACTCATGAAAATCAGAAAAATTTAAATAAATACTTCATTACAATCATTGCTATAAATCCACTTGGCACTCATTTAAGTAGGTCCAATCACGAGTATCAACTTCAAAATTTCAGTGCATTTCATTTTCCCAATTCATGCCTTGTCAAATCGGTACTATCTTGCACAAATTCCACACAACATTCCTTGCTCAACGATAAAAACTTATGTAGGTACTGCAAATAAGTTCAAACTTCAAACGACGGAGAATTCACACCATGAACAATTCCGGTAGATTTATCTAGCAACCATTAAACACAAGAAAATACTGGCATATTACCTAGAGTACAGAACCATTCTAAGTCTGCCTAGAGTAGAGTACATGCCTACTTGTACTAGATCGTAAATCGAGAATGTCTACGATGAATGGTCTTAAGTTCTTTAGCAAACATAAATGTTTTTACTTAAATGGGCAATTTCACAAAGTTGTTTTCCCTGCTTGTTGTTATACAATCGTCTCAATCACGGATTTCTTAAACAAGGACTCATAACAACACCTAAGTATGCCAAAACATCATCACTGCAACGAGTGATTAAAACATACAACAATATTTTACTTTTAAAATCCATAACAGGTAAACATGATGCTCAACATATACCTCTCTTCCACATAGGTACAATGATTTATTGTACGTGACATGAATTTAGGTAATTATAAAACAGCCTTAATTTTTCCGTAGCAGGCATCCGTGCCATTACATATTCGCCTTCGCAGGTAATCACACATACTGACAGTGCGGAATATAAAATCAAAGTCAAATAAAACATACAGAGGTACATGTACCTACAAACATTTGTATCTGTAGGTTCAGTAGGTTTAGGTTGCATTTGGATAGTGGATATAGCAGTGTGATGAAGTTGTTCGAGTTCAAATCGAATGGAACGTACCTACGTACCTACCTACGTACCTACTACTACCTACTATACTCTTGTACTACAGCTCATGTACCATATAGGGCGAGGCGAATGCTGATGTTACATATATTATTTTGATCTATATACATAAACAATTACAGACAGTTTCGCAAGATTTCAAGTTGTCAAACCGATATTCATATGCACCTACCTACTTATTATAGGCCACACATCATGCACTTGCAAACAAAAAGCCCTACATTCAACATTAAAATGTTCATAAACTTGAGTTGGACGTTTTCAGAATACAACTTCTTTAACAAATTACTAAAAAACCTTTTGTTCAAATTACAAACGTACTGGCATTTTATATCAGATTCCGATGTCGTAATGATTCCGTACGCTTCAGTCAACAATATCAAGATAAAAAATTAATGTAAACAAAAGCAGTGTGATAATCATCCGATTAATTAAATGCAAAAATAAATAATACCAGAACTCCATTCGTCCGTCCAAATCTTCAATCAATCGTCAATCAATCTCGTAGTGGACAAAAATAAAACGAGAACTTGAAACTTGTCAAACACTGACAACAAACTTATTCGTTCTTGTTTCTAAACACAAACAAACACCGATTATAGGATACACATGACACGATACACAATCGCATATGCATAAAACATTCACCACCAAACCAGTGACTAACAACCAAATATCTTCGTAATTCAGTAATCAGTGGAGTTGACAATCCTATGAATGAGGCAAATCATCGAACTCTGAAGATTGGACATGTAGGTAGTGAGACATCCTGAAGCTTAAACCTACTTTCAACTTTGGCAACTATTAACTCCAACTCTACACTTTTCTGACGTTCTGCAATTGACACATGCACAGTGATAGGAAACAGCGTATATGAATCATTCAAAGTAAATCACAAAGGAAGGGAATATCATTTCAATACATAGTCATAGTAGTGACAATGCAGTGGCAATGGCAATAACAATAAGGAACGGACTGTAGATTCTTTCTTAAGATTCAATACTGACAACTGTTGTCAAGTGACGTGACATAGTCAATACTGCAAATGAACCAACGGAATGACAAAAAACTCACCGTAGCAAAAATAACACATAGTTTTACATACAATACTAATTATACACTAATGTACTTCCTGAACCATTAATTATTGATTGGGAAGGATAATCAAGGGAATTGACACTTATTACAACAGCCGAAAGACAAGAGACTGACTTGGGACCGTCAAAGTCAAAGGCAAAGACACAGAACACTGACAACTTTCGGTTGATTTCATGACTGATCAGACTTCGATGTGCCTGGCCTGTGCGTGAGCTCTGAATTAACAATGATAACCCCAACCAGAACTAAAACCAAACCAAGGAACGTATCTATAACGTTAACTAGAGGTGTTCTGCAGTGAGGTATGGGTTTATTGTGTCTTACTCAGTCAAGTCAAGTCAAGTTAGACTTGGCTTAATGCTCAATACTGAATAGGAATCTGGTACTGTTGCTGACGACTAGTCCCAGTATCTCCGTTCTGTCGCCTTGTTCAAGACGAGACCAGCAAAAAGAGTACAATTAGAGAATGGAGCTATGAAATACCTTGAACAGATTTTGCTCCACGGTTGCCATTCAGCAATGTTGTCAATTGTTTGGAGCAGATTGCCAGCTTGGTCATTGGCACCCCTGGGGAACCCTTGGCGGAGAATCACCACACCCTGCCAATATGCCAGAGAGCACAACAAGCCACAGATCCTTTTCGCTTTTTGTCCCACCGATCTGCATACGAAAGTACTTACCAAAAGTCTACTTATCCTTAAAGCTCTCGTTCAATCTCCACTCACACGGCTCTGCTCTCTGCTCCGCAACACTGCAACAAACACAAACAACCAAACAACCCCCTTCTGTCTCTCCGTCCATCTCTTCTGCCTCTATCTCTATCTTCCCATCTTTCTGGCTATCGGCAATCCCTACTTACTAATACTTGAAATGCTGTACTTGCTCAACAAATAGCCCTGCTCCTCTGTATCTCTTTCTCCCTCACATTGCGCTCATATGCCTTCCATTTCCCTCTACATATCAATCTCCTGCTTTCTGCAGCACTACTCACATGCGAGATAGTACTCTGTCTGAACATGCTCCTCCGTTCTGTTTGGTTTCGTTGTCAGGAAAGGACTCCCAATGAAGTCAAGTCAGGAGTGCCAGAATTCCACCAGAACCTTCAGAGGATTATGATATTGCAACGGTCTGACAAAAGTACCCCATCGCACCATCTTCAGCCTTGGCCACTTTGCTTCTTTCAAAATACTCGAGAGAGCGTTCACGATATTCTAGTCGAAATACGATCCTTGCTCATCCCATCAACATCAACTTCATCCCAAGTTGAACTCATCTCCCAGTAACAGTTCCAACCTCAACCAATTCCAAGCCCAACATAGGTATGTAATAGGTACTCCATGCATGTCGATGTTTCTCTCGTTCGAACTCATTCCACATGATAGTTCCGTTGTTGTTGTTGCTGTTGTTAACTACAGTCGTCGTCTACTACAAAGTTTACTATTAAAAAAATAGAAAAACAAGAGTATTTACTTTCCCTTCGGTACACACATCCTTGAATGTAAATTGTTTTGCATGGCGAAACATGTCTTTTTTATTTACAGTTTACAGATGTTCTGCCTAGACATGGAGCTGATGTAGGTAAATAGGAAACAGAGCTAGGCGGAGGACGAGTGCCTATTTTGTTATTTCCAGCTTTATTTCACTCCCAGTCGAGTAGTTAAAATTTGCATAAGTATGGCAACGGGAAGGATAAGTAGGTACAGAGGATTGAGTGAGCAGTGCATAGTGGTTCGGAACCAGAACCAGCCCAAACAATCTGGAGAATAGAGATGGCTTTTTGCAAAGTAGAATTATTGGCACGCCGACAGAATACGAGGTTCGCAATATCGCAATCAGACAATCGCAACTGTGTACAAATGTTCGAGGTAAACAAAGATGTGCAGATAGAGAGCAGAAGAAGAAAGGAAGAGACAGAGTTAATAAGGATAATGGTAATGACCGTACTGGTATTATGGAATAGTAGCATGTGTTCGATAGGCTTGTAGTGTGTATAGATATAGTCCCGCCGGGGTATATAATTAGTACATTTCATGATCGAGGAGGATAATGTAAGATGAAACCTTCTTTATTTGAGTGCGTGTGTGTCTGCTTTTAAAATCCTTTCAAATTTTACAGTAAAAAGATACGGTCTTCAAATATCATGTTCCATGAAATCGTACGTATTTAAGATGTTGTTGTTGTTACCCAAGTATCAAATTAATGGGTAGGTAGGTAGGTACCTTTAACAGAAATAGAATTCATGTGGAAATACATTGTTGAAATAGGAGCCGTAGACTCCTGCTGCGTTGGGTTTGTGTCGGTCTAGATTTTTGTGTGTCGAAAAAACCCAGCCATGCAGATACATAGGTACTGAAATGCCCGGATTGACTTGACAGGAAAACCATAGTTTAATAGGCAATGAGAGTGGGAAGAATGCATAAAATTCCTACTGTCGGAAAATTGAGTAGGTAGAAAGTACTTTAACAATGGGAGGGTATTCGCACTCCAGACCATAGTTACAACAGTAATAAAACATAGCACAACATTTGTAACACATCATGTTATCTATTGGCTTTCTCTTCCAAACACTATATAAATGACATTAATGCACACACATAAGAGAATTGAGAAGAACGTGAGCTGTTCCGACTTCCAAGTCCGGGACAGACGTAGAGAGGTATTGATCCACTAGTAATGCGCGAATTGTCGGTTTTAGCCAAAAAAGACTTTGGTATATGCCACCCACACTGCACTGACGGCAGGCAACCTTACCTTTAACCTTTTTTCCCAGGCTCTTTACGCGCCGCTAGCACTAGGATATGTGGAGAAATTTGTATTGTATCTTCTGGGTACCTAAACCTTCCTGTAAATGCACTGGAGTTGTCTGCCAGCACAATAATCATGTGCACAAACATGTTGGCAGCTGATGCCCTTATAGTAACACAAAGTAGTGTACATACCACGTATACCTACTAGCTTTGCTAACGTCACGTCAACACAGTTTATTCCCGGAGTAAAAAATGTATTTAGGTATTTCCTTCGATTTTAATTCCACGTACAAAATAAAATTCGGTTCAACTCATCGTAAAATGAGAAATTCCGATAATATCACACAATCGATATATTTTCAATTTCATGTTCTTCATAAATAAAATATCTACAACCAACAGCATTCAAATGATTTTTTAAAATCAGACGGGTATTTCAAAACAATTTATGTTCGCGTATGTGACCCTTTCAAGGTACGACAAGAAGTCATCATTCCTCATTATTAGAAAATAACTGCCAAAAATATAAACTTCGACTGGGTAGCTTTCGTACTCCTGCATGGCCTGATAGTTGTAACCGTGCCAAGCATTTTATGACAAATTACGATGACAAACCCATCTGTGAATATGAACTGTGAGCTAACGAAAGTTGTATTCGGAGGATCATTATCAATAAAAATATTCGTACTCCAAGTCCAACTTACGCTATTAAATAAAGTGCGTTGCAATTTACATTCAGAGCCACGGAGGAATCCATCATTGACATTTGGGATGAAAGTAAGCTTTCTGAAAAATCGTTTTACATCATAAAGAACCCGATTCGTTTTCTATTCACGGTTTCACTTTCTTCAATGTTACATACATATTTGTTTTTTCCATTTATTCCCACTTTTTAACAAAAATGAAGAATATAAAAGAAGGGAAAAGTAAATGCGAAAGTGAAACGTCATCAAACACAACGATTGATTCAGACACCTTTTCCCAAGCGATAAGCAAGCGATGTAGAACTGAATTCTGCTGCGTCGACTGAGCCCGGGAGTCCATGTTCATAAATTTAGGTCAAACATTTCTGGATAAAAGATGCTGTAATTGTGAGCCACTACCCTGGATTCTACACATATATTTGATGCGAATACACTGAAGCCATTTTTATTCTTTTGGAACTGATTGGGTACTTTGTTTGATTTGTATCTGAGGTCCTGTGGTCCATCGTTGGTTGAATGTACATAGAATCTCCTCATGCTTTCAGTAGATATATAATTATGAAATAACTTTTATTGCGTAATTTATTCTACTCGAAATTACTTTCGTAGAACCGTCCTGATTCGTTTGCATGGTGGGGAAAACAAGGGGAAAGGGAATTCGAAGGGTTTGCATTTTTGATGATGCATAAATTGACGTCATTTGCGTTTGTTTTAGTGGATCAAGTAATGATATTACCATTTTATTTATTTATCTTTTCTCCCCTGAAAGAACTGGCTGAGTATTCGTTGATTCTTTTCTCTCAGATAAGATATCAAGCATTACCGTTGATGATGTGATTTGATTTTAATAGTATTGTCAGCTCTCCTCTGCCTTGTTTTCCCTTCCAGTTTATTAACATGCGGATACTGGAAGGGTAAAATAATGACTTGCCTCCTTGTTTTTTATGTACTAGAAAGGTTATACGTGTGCTCTAAAACAGAAACGACTATCGGTATTACTTAACTCTTATTATAACAAGTATATCTGCTCGAGTACTACGTTTTGGTATAGTCTTTTCGCCGTGTACATGAAGTAACACATCAGCATGAATATTTAAAAGTGCAATAAACTTTTGGTAAACGCCCAACTGGATCTAATAAATTTGCGTTAATAAATGAGAAATGCCTACTTTGAATTTATGTCTGGCTTATTTCCTTCTACTTTTCGGGCTCTATGCATCCCTTTGAATGTCTCAATATCCTTTTTGTTCAGATGAATCTCTCTGGTGAATGAATAAAAATAATTAGTCTCACACATCGCCGACACGCAGAGCAACAGAGCAGCAGGTCTTTTAATGCATTTACAAGTTGATTTTTAATTATTCAAGCATGATAAGGGTACCCCCAGTTTTTTTTACAGCGGCGCGCTCAGCGGTTTTGCTAAAGGGAATTTGCAACAACCATTTGACTTACTTTAGCATTTACATTCACATCAACTATCGATACGTGCTATGTTTACTCCTAGGAGAGAATTTATCGCAAGTGAGTATTTGACATTCAATGTTTACTTGTCTAATTGAATTCATCTGTTGATGACGTTAATATATTAATTGCATTGAAGATTTAGATCCAGAACTGCACGGCGGTAATTCATTCCTGAATAACCTACTCTCTTTCCCTCGACGCCAATAGGATTATCATCACATGGCTTTCCTTCCTTAACCGAAAAAGATAGGGTGAAACAACCGTTCAGCCAGAACTCACACGTGTAGGGAAGGACGTGGAGCGGTGCGAACCGCAGAAGATAGCTCCATTGATTTTTGCCAACACTTTTTTTTACTACCAAAACGAGGGAATGCTGTTATTAACAGACATAGTGCGCATAGACAGAGAAGTACGAGGATATAAGATTCCCACTATTAATTCGGCAGCTAGGATGATATGTTGGAGCATTTCGTGAAAATTAATACTCCTCGTCTATAGGAATATTTCCAACTTTTCCTTTCAACTGATTCTTGTGATGAATGGAATAGGCTAAAGAAGAAAGAAACTCGGGACATTAGCGTATTACTGTCAAGCAGTCAGTCGTAAAATGGTCAGAGCCATGCAATCATCTCTCTAACTCTGCTCCGGCTTAGAACCAAACCCAGCCAAGTATACCGTTCTCTTTCCAACTTGAATATGATTGGCTCACCTTACCTTGGCTCTTCAGCAAGAGAACGCAACAATGTAGGAGAAAGGTGAAAGTAGTCGACATTCCAGTGACGGTAGGACGAGAGATTTCCGTGTGTACGCCATCGTAGTACGCGATATGATACGATAGGGAAGGGAAAGTATGGGTACAAAATTATGCTGTCGTTTGCCTTCATGTATATGTATTTACATACCTTTTCACAAGAGATCTGCGTGGACTGGTTTTTGAAGATGACAGGCCAGGCTTTCACTGCACGCGAGAAACTAGGGAAAAGAATGACGGTGCCATATGCACTGTGACACGCTATTACACAGAAGGCTGTATGATGATGGATTATAAATTCTGTAGGCTCTACAGTCTTTTCACACTCGACGGACAGGAATTCAGCTCTTTCGGCTCGATAAATCTTTTATTCTCTGTCAGTTGTATTTCATTTCCTCCATCTATCTAATGGTCGGCCCTAGTTGCTTGCCTCCTACATCCTACGTGATGAAATGGATCTCATTGCATAGGAGATAGGGAAACACGTTAATTATTTCTACAGTAGAGCCAGTAGGATGTGAGTGGTGTTGAGCTCATTGAGACATTTGAGACGAGGACAGGTGAGCACGGAATGCCTTGGATGAAGTTAGAATTGAAATATGCAGTGTGGCGAGGTCAATTTGCTTCATCTGCTATTCCGAAATGTAAAGAATGACATGAGATTAAGTTGAGAGGTAACGTATGTGGCGCTGCGGATAGATGATAAGTGTCGGTTGTTTGGTTTGCTCGCCTGTTCATTTCATATGAATAAGATGAATAAAATAAATGAAGGGACAGTGAGCTAGAGGAAAAATGTGGGCATTTATTTGATCTCTTTTTTGCATTCAACAAAATGCTAACTTGATAAACAAGTGAGCTCATTCTGAAATATAATCCAACGAACACTTAGATATAATATTATTTAACAATAACAAGCAAGAGCCAAGACTGGCTTTTTTTGTATCATCTTCGTCTTTGGAGTTGTACACTACCGAAGCACACGTTTCAATAATAAAAAATACACAATATTCATCTTTGCAGCATTACCTGAAACTCAAATTGGCCATAGGGAAAAACGTCTGAAACAGCCTTTTAGATTATTTTTTATATTATTTATTTTTATTCATTTATTTTATTATTTATGTATATTTTGCTGAGCTATCATACATTTCTCATTCGGAATTTCATTTTTTTGTAATTTTAATATAGTATTTTTAAGTTGGTTCGGTGATGTATGTATGTAGTTCCAAAAGTTTTTCCCTGTGTCAATTTGACAAGTCACGGGTAATACTAAGATCATAATGAACCCCGTTGTATCATGTACGTATGTTATCTAAAATCTAATTTCGGATGCATGTCACCAATGTTTTGTCTGTAAGTACTGAGTTTATATTTTTATATATTATAATCTGCATTTGTAAATGTTCTCAGGGGTCAGTTGTTTCCCTCCAGTAAAGGGTATAACGTTTTTTCTTCAGGAAATTTTTATCACAGTGAATCCTCATTTACCTAATCTGCAATAGTAAAGCATAAAGCATGATTTTTGGAGGCACCTCGTAACTCCCACAAACTTCCGATCCTGCCAATAATGAACAATAGTATGTACTATAATTATATGTGTAACACTCAATATATAAATTTGTCTACTGTTCATATTTATACAATAATTATTATATCCAACTGATTCAATGTGAGCGAGCACTTATTATCGTATAATACAATACATATAATTATTATGCATTCATTATTGTAAGAATGAGAAGGATTTTCTTTGGTGTGAATATGTGTGTCGAAAAGGTGAATATAACGTGATATTGTGGTAGTATAAAGTTACCATGGCATTTAATTAGCAATGAATGCCGCTAAAATGACTTCATATAATACGCTTCAAGTAAATATCGTAAATATTATAAATATCGTAAATATGAATGAATAACAATTTAGTGCGAAAACGTTTGGGAGTTTATATGTGGGATATCAATGCTTTTCACTTCACTATTGAAGCATAGGCAAAATGTATTCAAGTGTGATAAATCATTTACCACATAATGTTATTAGTAGTTTGTTTTTTATTTAATGTAGCATACAGTATTATCTTTTGTTTCAATTTTCCCCTTTAGCTCCTCGACGTCTCAGCACACATTTATAAACACATGTAGTAATTTTTATTCCTTTTGTTATGTTTAACTTTGTATTTTTTGATTAAGAGACACTCAAAATGCTTGGACTCATTCTTGAACAACTATTGAAAACTAGTGAATTCTTCTTATTATTAGTATGCATTCATTTACTATTGAGATCTATCGAAGAGCTGAAGGATTTACATTTTATCAATTTTATTTCTTTTTCATGATAATAACCTACTTGAGTTGTGTATTTTAAGTTTTTAAGGGAATGAACAACGGGCACCTGGTAGTAGAAATGCGGAGAGATGAGAAACGGCACACGGAAAAATGTGCTCCACAGTTGTTTCAAGGTTGTCGGTTGGCTACATCGATTTAGTACTATTGTTTTTAATCTTTTTGACCATGTTGGTGTTTATGTATTTAGTTACATACTTGTATTTGTGGGTTTAGGGTTTCGGAACATGATAACAGGGATGAAAGTAAAAAGAAAGGAATGAAAAGCATGTGTGCTATTGAGAGGAAAAAAGGAAAGAATAAAACGAGAAAGGGTTGGGGGTGGAGAATAATATGAGAACCACAAGTGAACAACACTATTGTAAAAGGATGTATGCCGTGAAGTGTTATTCCGTGAGTATACTTCGTGTACAAATGCTTTGCGTGTAAAAACATGTATGTTTGTCTGACTTGGGGGTGTACATGTACATGTCTGTCAAAACTTGATGTCATAACTGTGGGTGATCATCTCAATTAATTGTCAAGTTGAACAAATGTCTTCATTGTCTCTTAACTAAAGGATACTCTTTGATCTCTACAAGGTACAATATAATAGGCTGAAAAAATGTAACAACACGTGTGTGACTCTTATTTTCTTTGTAATCTAAAAGTATGACTATAATTTTATTATAATTTATTATATCATTATTATTATTAGTATTTTACTAATGCTTCTACTATCATAACGTTTTAAGTACGAAAAACCAGAAACAGATTTCTCTCTTTTTTGTGTGGATGATGATGACTCCATGTGACAGAAAGGTATTACTGTATCTATAAGACTTGTATCGCCATCTCTTCTTTAACAAAAATCAATACTTTATAACATTTTTTTCTTTATCATAGAACAAAGTGGAAAAAAATCAGGAAACAAAATCAAAGCTCTCATTCCAAAACTCATTGTGTGTCGTAACGATATTATTGTACGCGTACATATATGTTTGAGTATGTATATGAAACAACGTACATTGTTTTGGTTATATGCTATTATATTATATTTTTTTCGTTATAGTCTCTAACATGTAATGTATGTATGTAATGTATGTTTAGTAATTATTCTGTCTTCATGCTTCCAGATATTTTTTACTCAAATAATTTATACAATATTCTTTTTTTATTATAACAACGGTTAAACAGGGGTTAGGATGGGGCAGTGATTAGTAGTAATAATAATCATAATAATTAATAATAATAATTATTAGATAACATTTATATTTAAGGAATATATTTACAGCCATTCAAGGTGTTCTCATTTTTATGTATCATATATATATATATAATTATATTTATAGATAGATAGTTATACCAGGATTTATTTCTTTACTATTGTTGTATTCAGTATTAACTATTAATTTTTTACTATTTGTATGTATATGGCATTACATTATATATCTAATTAACAATGCTGGGGTACTCAACCTACCTACTTTTACTTTCCTTGTCAAGCTTTTAGACGCCTAATAGTAAGATCAAGTGAAGTGGGTAATTAATTAATTCATTAATTAATGCTGCCCAAGTAGCCAGAAGTTTTGGGTAGTTGCATTTGTCTTGGCGAACATGAGTTTCTCAATATTTTCCAGCTAGAATTGCGCTAAAATGTTAGCCCTCTTGATGAAACTATAGTAGTGTGCACTGTGGGATAAGTTGCATACATTTCTGTACGCGAAATCCGTTAAACGGCCAAAGTTATACTCAAGCCGATACTAACATTTTAAGGGAAGACTAACTTCAAAAAGAGAAAAACCTGGATCCGCTGACTCAAATAAAACTTGAAAATGTTCTGAGTACTTGAGTTATGGAGACAAAAACAAACGCATTGATATTCCTAACGTAATACATGATTAGCAGCGAAGCGAAGCAAAAACATTTTATTAAAAGTAACGTAGAACTATGGTAGATTTACAAATTTAGAGTAACTGTTAACTGATTACAGAATTAGGTACAGGCTCATATTACTCGTATTACTCATATACTGTTCAGAATAATGGACTAGATATTCACTTTTTTGAGACGATCAAGACTAGTAGAAAAAAACTCGTCCGTATAATAAGAATATACCCATGTTATTATATTAGACTATTACTTAATAATAAATACCTTGAGAGAAAAAAACACCACAACTCGATTTCCATTGAATAAAAAACATTGTTTCCAGTTTAAGAGCGACAGGGAGGAAAAATTGGTTGAAATAAAATTTGATTGTGCATCGTTTTATTCTACTTCTTGGAGGTTGGCCCTAGCTGACTAGTAGTAGTGAGTTTATTACGCTTTAATAATTTTTCTTCCCAAAGAATCCAAGAAAAGGAGGTCAATACTGCGACTTGGCATTTATCTGGAAAGGTGATCAGACTACCATAGGGTATCGTATGAATACACCGAAGACAGACAGATAGAGAGAGAGAGAGAGAGAGGAATGGGCGGTAATACTATGGAGAATAGAAAACTATAAATATTAAGACACAGAGCAACGTAGAAGGGTGAGAGTGGAGAAAGAAAAGTCAAATCAAGGAAGGTAGGATTATGGAGTGAAACATTAATATATTAACTACACACGGATCACTATAGACTACCCACGGAGTCATCATTTATTTTATTTTCTCAACATGCTTGAAAATCCTTAGCACCTAAATACTTCGTATGTACGTAATATAGTTAGATTGTAGTTTGTAGAGGATACAATATACTATACGCTATATATTGTAGTGATTTATTAATTTTTTCGATTGCCATTCAAGCTATAATACTATTGTGTATGTGCACAGAATACATATAATACATTAGATCATGTACTATGAGATGTGATCTTGCGTACTCCGTATGTCGTGCGTCGGAAAATCTAAAGCGAGATTTTATACATTTTCTTACTCGTCATTTTCTGGACAAAGAAGGAAAGCTATAAAAATGTGAGAGAAAGTGTGTGAGTGAATTACGATTTGCTACATGCATCTTTATACGATCTACTAGTAATATCCATTTTTCTACAGTGTAGTTACAATCGCGACTCTGAGTTGAATGATTGAAGGAGAAAGTTTTGTTGTATGTATTGCTTTCATAAATAGTTACGCATTGTAATTTGTTTCATTGTTTTCTCTTTTTTGGCAGAACAGAGGTTGACCTGTGTCAGCTAGTGGTGGTATGACACTATGATGATACTGTGGTTCTTATATTTAGGTTAAAAATCAAATCACAAACACAAGTAAAAGGCAAAGGATGAGGCAGAGACTGGCAATGCCAATTGAGCGAAACGCCGATCCCTTGCCTCGTAAGGTACAAAAGGATGCAAAGAGTAACCAAGTGAACGTACAACCTACGGTGTTGATAACAAACTAGGCGAGGAAGTAATATCGCTAATATCTGTGTAGCGGCTTGAAAGAACTTTTTTTTATAAATCAAGGAAAAAGTTTAGGTGAGCCGTTTAATGAACTTCTGACTCCTTATTTCATCTGATTTGTCATCGTCAGAACGAAGATTATTTGCAAGAACGCTAAGGATTTGCCAATATCAACACTTCAACACCTTCCAATAAAATTAAATTAAGAAAGGAAAAGCATAAACCCAATAATTGGAAAACCGTGCACTCCCGATTTCTTCCAATAAAAGCGTAATGTATAGAACGACATTATACATAAACTACGGGCATGGAATGAGGTTTCGCTTCGACGAGAACGAGAGATTCACGAAACAGTTTCAGGAGTTGTTAGTATGTTGCGAGGTTAACTCATTTACTACGCTACTATTTTCTTTTTTACCAAGTAATTCACAGGGATAATTAGCTATGGTTTTTGTAGTGATTATTCCTACAATAACATGCCATGTCTTTCCTAATTTTTTAGTAGTATATGTATGCAATTCATGCGTATAATTATATTTAGTTTAAATTTGTTACATTCTCGCTATAGAGCATGTTGACTTGTACACGATAAATATTATTAGTAAACCTCATAGTCTTGGTTGGAACTACCCAACCAACCATTCAATTGGTGATCGTTTTCTTACTACTTACTATTAGTACTTTCTTTCACACTCGGATTAGAATCTGTCTGCCTGTTCTGTTTTTTGTGGTTCGAGAATGAGAAAGTGTTGACGTCCAGTACTATCTTGCCTTCCGTTTTTGGACAAGAGATTTTCTTTAACAACAGGTTTTAAAGATAATGCTACGGACTACATGTATTGTATTTTCTAGCTACTGTATTTGCACAGCGAATAAATTTTGCGTACGTAGAACAAATCTCGATCCATGAGCTGATGATAATGAAGAGACGCGTTGTATTCTTGTGTTCGTTAATAGGCTTTTCCCAGGATATCTCGTCGATACGTCTGCTGGAGAGGACTTCACGGATAGAAAGAGTTCCATGTAATTATTTTAGTCAAACGCGTTAGGATAAGAGTTTGATAGAAAGAGATGTACGTAAGTATATTATGTATACTCTATAGATATATTATTTATCATGTAGTAACATTATTGTAATTTTCTGCACGTAGTTGAAACGAGCGACGATCCATTAAGTTATAGAGACCAAGAGACACCTGCTCTACGGACATTATTTGAAATTTTTTAACTTCGGTTGTAATGTATTGGGCTCAGTTTTGGGTAACGCTATTTCATCATCATCCACTACTCCCAGAGCCCAAACACTTCACTTCATATTCTACGCATATAATTTATTAACGTATCTGTATAACAACAAATTTGAGTTAAATGTATATATATGTATACTCTTCTTTCAATCTTCCGTCTACCATATAATACAAGGTATTTATTTATAGAATGTTTATTTTTGTAGTTGTTGTAATTATATCTTATAGTTGTATATATTTCCACAATGTCGGCACCCATTCATTCTAACAAAACAAAATCATCCTTCCATTCACCTTTTATTTCTTTTCAAAAGTCATGCCGTCACTAAGAAACACTCGCAACATTTTTTTGGTAATTTAATAATTGAATCAATATTATTCTCACGCTTATTGAATTCTCAGTCTAAACGGATAGAACTAAAAAGTCCACCAGTCGCGCGCTCACAAACTACACGTCATAAGAAACTTGTTGTATATATTCTATTTATGTCCATATTAGATCATTAAAGTATGTTGTTGACTAGCTCACACTAAATAACAATCACACAGGCAATTTTTATCTCGCCGTATTTTTCTCTATATTTTGCGTTTAGTTCTCATCATTTGCAGTATTAGGTTCTTATTATTTATCTTGTTCTTCCACTTGAACACTAGAACACACAGGGGTGTCACACAACTGTGAGGGTCAACATAGGCAGTGATTGCTGCTTTCTTTTTTCTTTGCTTACTTTCTCGTCAACGCGGATTCTCTGATGATGAGTCTGGACGCACAGCCAATCCACCCGGCATTTTTAGATCTGCAACTTTGCCAATGCTTTTTTGTGCAGAATCTCGTCCAGATTGTTTTATATTTTGAATTAAATTAGAGTAAGTTCACTAGATTACACACGTAACATGTAGTGGTTATTTTGTTTAGCTTCTCCTTTCTCACGCACTGAAGTCGGCAGTTGTTATGGTCATATTCCTGTTATCTATACCTAACTGATATTGACATCCTAAAGGATCGGAGACTCATTTATTCCAAACGACTGAATTTATTTCAATTTTCTTATCTTTCAGTCCATTTGATTTGATTTCGGTTATCTGGAGATTCAACACCGGATGGGGATGGGGTGTGGCTTCCAAAATATACTTCCTCAACAACCGATATAATTACAGTACGTTGCAGTTGTGAGGGGAGGGGGAGAAGGGAGAGTGTGGCAGCCGAGGAGGAAGCTGTAGACTGAGGGAATCAAGTACGAACTGAGGGAGGGCAAGCAATGCTCAACAAATATGCAATTCGCATTTAATGTGACGTAACTCTGATGATTGAGAACAATAGGCCACTGTACTACAGAGTTTAAACCTTTCTTTGATGTTTGGATAATGAGTCATTGAAAGTCTGTCAGATCACTGGTGTCTGACAAGGAAAGTTTTGTAGGCCAGATTTGCAGAGAAAGTGAAAGAAAACGCGGTTCTTTCGTTCTCGAGAGTTTTTCTTTTATATTTCGTATGGATTGTGTTGCTTTGCAGTGGCTGGGGTGATCTGGAGCGGTCAGAGAGAAAGAGCACAACTCATATAGGCCAGTCTGGAATCGTCTTTTTTGTTGTAGATATAGTTCATGTTGATTCTGTGTTTATTTGTTTGAGAATGATATTGAGGAGGAAGAAGGAGCAATTTTTCTTTCTTTCTTTCTTTAGCGATGTGCTGAGTACTACACTGCAGTTTCCGTGTGACTTCGTGAAGAAAGTCTTTCAAATTCAGGAACGGAAACCTCATACGGATAGTTGTCTGCATATTCGATTGAGGAAGTCTGGGAGAGTCGCTTGAGTGATGCTTGTTTCTGAAGAACTGCTGCAATGGATGGATTACTCCTCTCTCCGTATCGAGTGTCTAGGCCCTGCCGGAACGCATTAACTACTCGAATCTGCAAGATAGACATCAAATAAAATAGAAGATCTTTTAGCGAGTGTCCTTGTTAACAACTCCATTGGGAGATCACACCGTATGACACAACAGAGCTGATTTACCTCGGACGGCTTCCCTTTCTTTTGCGAATCCCCAATCAGTTGCAGCCTTGCAGCCTACCAATTGCAAACATTTTATGTGCTACCCCATTTATATAGAAATTAGTACGTCAGAAATAATTGTCATATATATTTTTAAAATTTTGCCATTGACACAGTCACGAACAAATGTGTAAACAATATAAATGTATGCAATATATACAAGATCAAAAAAAGATTATGTATTAACAATATAGTTGTTACAATATGACTGAAAAAACACCTAGAGATTATTTGAATATATAGATCGGAAAACCACACCCAGCCAATCCTGAATGCAGGCAACATGCCGTATTATAAATCAGCTCTGTTGATTATCACTAATGCTGCAGCTGAAATACATTGTGAGAAATGAACAAGTTCATTCATGCTTTCTACTTTCATTCACTTCGTCTTTCTCTATCTTGGCTCTACTTTTCATTTTAGTATTGAAAATCAAGTTTTTAAAAAAGTATTTCGAGGAAGAAACCAATTTTCATTCAAGCTCGAAAATTTCAAATTTGAAAACTAACTCTTTTTGAAAGGAGCCAAGATATTCAAGACGTAGATATCGAAAGGAAAGCAAGAATACTAAGAGAAGTCATTGGACCAACCAAACATATAAATATAGCAATTAATTGAAACAACTTTAATAAAAAAAATCAATCAACTAAATATGCTAGTCACAAATTGTACTAATGCACTCATTTCATTTGAGTACTGAAGCTATCAAAAAAATCATATGCTGTTAATCTTCAACTTTGTACATACCTCAATTATACATTTTTTAAAAGTTTTAGAGAGGTTTAGTGAATATAATGAAATCAAAAATTATATTACTTGTTTACTGAATGAATTCAGTAAAGTTTAACAAGAGTACAAGTAGTTACCATCATGCAAATGGGAGGTTTGGATCAGAAATGTATTGAAAGATAAAATCAATTTTAACTTTCAAGAAAGTTACATTACAACCAACGTATGACTCAAGAGGTTTGTTATATTACAGTAAAGGAAGCAAAATATGAAATCATACTTATCAAAAAATATTTGAGTTTACTTGTCAGGCAAAAAAAAATCATTAATTTTTCATGCAACTAAGATGGATTACGTTCCATTTTTGTTTGTGAAAATCGATCCCGAAATATCTACCCTTCTGTTTTTACGGTCTTCAATACTGGCAATCAATACTATCGTTTAAGTGTTTACTATAGTCATACTGATACAGTTCATGCATTTCTTCCCAGGAAAAATATTTTAAGGTCACGTCATCTAAGGACCTTTGAGTATATTCAACTGCTCTACTTGTTAAAACAGGTTTTATTTAGCAGTGGGAAATTCTGCTCATCTCCTCTCTACATACGCATGATTTTGTACTTTCCTACCGCTTCCTTACTACTCATTCTACTACGCGGAATTTTAACTATGATTTTATATTTGTGTATACTATTACAATTGCGAGAGTACCATTGTTCACTATCATTAACGTAGTAGAATTTTTATAACCATGAACACACAAACTTATGATAATTTATAAAAATACAAGAAGATTATTAAGATACAACTATTTAGTGTTTCACAGTCAAATCGTTGTCCGTCAAACGTTATCCTATCTAAATAATTTGACGGTAGTAATTGATTCACTGATCATATTGGTAATAGTTGTGAAGGAAATTTTGATTAAGGATATTTTGATGGTATGACCGATACTCATCATTGAAAGAATTAAGGGTCTATTCTACGGATAATTATATTATGGACAATTCATTTTCCTTTGTTTTCATACATACAGATTTCATATTATATAGGTAAATAAATACCTATTCTGCTCGTCTCATACGAAGACGATTACTGAATCATGAAAGTCTGCTATAAGATGTTCGGAATCCCCGTGATGATGTTCTTTCATAATTTCTCATACTTTCTCTGAATAATTAGTGTATTTAAACTAATTTGTAGAAGGACGACACAGGAGAAAATTTTGACTAACTTATTATATATACACGTATGGAATTTTCGATTGCCTTGGGAGTTTTTTTTTGCAACTGTAACGTATATTGATAGAGATGATGATTCAAAGAGACTCTATTTTTCATTTGTGCATCCTAACAAAATTACATAAAGGCAGACTCACTGCACTTTCCTGAATACATTCTTCAACTATTGACCTATTGTTCCTCCCCTCGTTTGTTTTATTGAGTACTTTCATAGTGACACACACGGTTACTATATAAGCAGCAACTTGTGTGAAGAACAATAACTATCAAATCTAAATACCGGGATCGTTTTGTGATAATGTAGCAACTCCGCTTGTACACAAATCTATGTTCTATTTGTTTACTGTGGTACATGACTACGCACGAAGTTAGAAAAATTGAGTAGAAATAAAAAACGTTAATAACTATAATGATAATAAAATAGGATCAGAGAAGAATGTGAAGAAATGTACTAATTCAACATAAGATAAATATTTGATAAATTTTGCAAAGTAATTGTATACTAATTATAGTTATAAATAGATCCAACCTCCCATATCTACAGATGAAAAAACTGATTAGTATTAACATTATTAGAGCAAAATAAAATAGTGAAGATTGAAAGATTCAAGTCTTAAGTTTAACGAGTGAATACTTGTAAAACAAACGACGTAAAATTGAAATTTGATGAAAATGGTCCACTGACTTCTCTAACTTGCGTCGAAGCACAATTATGTAGCCACATGCGATGCGATACGGTGCTAGTGCGAAGTGATGACTGAAGTGGCGTTTGACAGTTAGAAAACCAATACATTGTCATTCTAAGCAATCTGGTGAAAGCCTATACCGTGAATATGACCACTAGTGATCGTATGTAGCATCCCTGAGATATTTAAAGGTACGGGGCCATTTTGAAGTAATTATCCGACATATGAGAAAATTATACTTCAATTCAAATCACATAGGCATTCGTACTTTGAGCATAGCTTGCTTGTGGGGTTAGGCACAATACAAAATGAGAACAGCAAACTACGAGTGAATTAAATAATCCTCCTTTCTAGGTCAATCGAAAGGAGTAGGGTGGATAATTACAGTGCTCAAGCCCGACGTCAGTTAAATATCTTTGGTGTGTCGGGAAATTAATCAAAACCCTTTGACGAACGTATGCACACAAAACAAAGTCAATTTGTTTTCGGTACGTAGGTTTTCATTAAAGTTCCGGGGATAGTACATGGAGGATACGCTATCACCAGAATGCAGCACAATTCAAGGTTTGTAGTTTCTACTATTAGTACGATTTTAAAAATCAAAATAAACCAAATCAATATTTTAATACTACGTACATATCGTACAAATACTAGCATTCTCTACAAAATTACGGCCAATTAATAATTACAAATTGACAACTAACTACGAACATAATGCAAAATTCGTCCTCATGAACCTATGTTGTTATCACAGACAATGATGGAAGCGTTTCGCTACTCATTTTAAACAGGATTTTTAAACAAGGAATCGGACACGACTTCTGCTCAAAATACAAGTCTCAAAAATTGAAAATAACACCGAAACATGTCTCCTAGCATGAGTAAATTGTGGGAATACGAAATCTGAACAATCGTCGAAACGGAAAAGTAAAGAATAAACGAGTATCCTAGTTAGATATTCTATGTAGATAGACGGAAAAAAGTGTTGCAGTCTCGAAACAGCAGAAGTCACAAACTATAAGATCCGAAAGATCTAAACCTGTTTACGTAAGAGAAGATAATTTTTATTAGACGAAGCCTCCATTTAAAATAGATAAGACTGGCAAAAATCTACGGACAAATAGCCTTACGGCTCGAAATCGCTATTTCCCTACACTGATTTCTCATGAAATTAAAAAAGACAAAACTTAAATAAAAATAGTTAAACAAAGAAGCCTAAGCAAACATTTACTACTCTACTAGACAAAGGATGTAAAGATGTGAACATTCACAACAGAGTAGTGACAGCCCTGTGGAGTGAGTTACATCCAAGAAACGAGTCATCATCGCATTCAATCCATCTACGACCACAGCGAACACTTGACGACTTAGACAATAGTGAAAGCTAAATAATATCAAGCTATAAATGACAAAAGTCCTCAGAACAAAAATGTTTACTTTATCATAAATAACGTGATGTTAACCACATGGAATTATTACAGAATTAATGGTACAAGATTTTTTTTCGAACTGATTTTATAGATTAGATTTAAAAATATCCAAATGAAGAAAACATTGTTATGGAATATTTTTTAAAATCATCAATGCAAAAATAAAACATGATCATTTAAGCACGGAATGCAACATATAGGTCTGTATGCTTTATATTTATAAAGCTAAATTTCATCACGTAATCAAAATGATAGCAATCAATACAGAATATAATAGGCAACAAAAGATGCACAGCAGAAGATATAATAACATCAAGAGATATAAAAAAGTATTGAAGCACCGAAAGGAGGCTTACAGCTTGATCTGTGGAACTCTTGCTGTAGGGAACCGGGATCAATCTCTCTTGCAACTCACCGCCTATGACCTTACACACCAAAGGGCAGTGCGGTGAGACATGAGTGATAGAGCATTTTTTTCAAGTCAAATATGTTTTAAGGGGCATCTGGCACAGGCAGAAGGAGTCGAGGATTCCGGTAAGTTGGCTGAACTTGTCGTTAAACACGGTCCCAGGTTTAGGATAGGATAGGACAAGGAATTCAGGATTCTCAATGACTCTTTCCTCGGATATTTTGTCATTTTTTGGAACTATACATTCAATCTTATCGCAAAAATAATGAATTTCCATCATACCAGCGATAACTTGATGTTTCAAATTACCGCTACAATTAGTTTCCTCCAACAGCTTACTTCTGCTTAACTTCACAAATATTATAAAATCAAGTCTTTATATTCCTTTTTCTCTCTACACGCATCTTACCAATCTTAAGTTAGGTAATCATTCTTAATTCGAGAACATAATGCCAGTCCATTTTATTGAACATACAATTTATCATGGCAGTTAGTTCAAATCGAGTAAGTCTTTTATGGCGATTAAACTCTACACTCTTATCAACGTTAAGTAGATTAATAGTTATAAATTGTTTAAGTAAGAAGATTAATGTACAAAAACTCCAAAGTATTTTAATTTATGCAGCAAAACAGTTTGTCTAATTTGTCTAAATCTGTGGCTACAAGACACGTAAGTAGTCATGTCATACTGCAATTTCATGCCTCATTTTTTAATATAAGGCGCCAAAAACATCATTTCATGACAAAAATAGTGGCACATCTTATTGTAAAACAAATTGTTAGCTACAAGTAATTTATCTACGCTCCCCCGACACAGGATTTTATAAGCATGAATTTTACAAAAAATTAGGTCAACACTGACTTTCATCTAGCTACATAATGACGATCGTGAAATAGCCATATATCAGTACTTCTGGGGGATTCACGACATCTTTTATTATTTATTGAACAACTACAGAAAGAACGAAACGGGGCGTGGAAAGGTGTATTATAAAAGAAGATCTATGACAAGAGCTGTACACTGTAAACGAACAGCGAAGATTTTTAACTATAAAGTAGCTGCCGACTAGCATCAATCAAGGCTGTTTGACTAATATAAAGTATCGGGTTGTATCAACAGCTTTAAAAAACTGATGAATTCCAACTCCGCCATTTTTAATAGTCAAACAACCTTAAGTACCAATAATTTCGTTCAGTTCAATATGTAAATACATGTACGAATCTGGTATACAGCGATTCCACTTCTTTAAAAACTGATGAATTCCAACTCCGCCATTTTTAATAGTCAAACAACCTTAAGTACCAATAATTTCGTTCAGTTCAATATGTAAATACATGTACGAATCTGGTATACAGCGATTCCACTTTATTCTACCATGACATTTAATACAACTGAGATGGCGTTCCGTCAAACTGAATGTAAATGAATTTTTTTTAAAATCGACATTATTTCATTGAGTAGAAATTGACTCGGTTTTTCATGGGTGAACCTGTTTTTATTCGACAACAAATAATTTTAGATCGATATACTGTTTTACCATAAACGTTTAATTTGCAACTCAGAGCTTGCATGATATACACCACGTTAGAACACACACACAACATTTAAAATTCCCAACATACGGAATAAATAGCTGGATGCTTCGTTTTTCACTTTTGTTACCTGTTTCCGTAATGTAGTAGACTACTTCAGGGGCTTTTTAAAACAAGATAAAAATTTAAACATTTTTAAACATATTCGAGACTCAATGGACTTTTTATAAACCATTAAGTCCTTTCGAGTATACTGACCTCAAAATCCAGAAGAAAAAATTAAATGGATCTCAATGCAAGCGAGGAGGGAGTACCCTAGCTACTATTTCAGTAATGGCGACCTTCGTAACTTACGTGTGCACCCAGGATTAAAGAAAGTTATGGAGACCATTTTGGGCTCTGACATGGATGAAAAATTTTACATAGAGGGATCAAATAAAAACCCTCAAAACCTTAAGAGTAATCCGTGAGCTGTCTGCTAACCTTCCGATCGATTAAAAAAAGGTTACAAGGCCCTAACAATGTACCCCTAGGGCTTAGATATAGTCAATGGGAACTACAGTACATAAGGGCTAAATACGAAACCAATATAATGTGTCTGCCGTGGACCTTATTAATAATTAATCACGACCACTTGTTCCAAGATTTTAGTAATTCAGTTCCATCCATTGTAAATACATGTTACAAATCCATCAAAAATATTTCACATTTTGCAATGCATTCGTAACCGCAACACTGTATTCTACGTTTTACGGTAACTATTAACAGTAAGCAATTGAACAGGACATAGTAATACAAGTAGCACATACTCAACGGTGACAACTTTACCGATAGTGTGTAATTGTGTGTAATACCCCATTTGGTTTAATTATGTTCTAAACTCCCGAGAGTGGTTCACCCCTGATTTTTTTTCAAGTGGACCATTTAAATAACACGCCTTAGAACGGTCTATTTTTTGTATTATGGTATGTAGATGGTAGCTAACTGACTCAAATGACGCTTACGACCACTCTAAGAATGAGCGAAGCTACAAATCCTGAGATATTAACATACTCCTAATATATGCTGTAGTATACCATACCCCCATGATTGTTTGCCTTGCCTACATTTCTACTGTTGCATGCCTAGGAAATGCTACTCCCGACTACAGGGTATATTTGTATATTTGAGTATTTGTTTACGCGTTAAATTTTAGCTATAATTACCGCTATACAACTACTAAAGTATCATATTGCCCATTCTACTTCTAGGTAGAGACAAATATCTTTATTATCACCGTTATACATGTACAATAATCGAACGACTTAGTATATAATTAATACCTTTCCACCGAAGACCGGCTCCGTAGCGCGTACGCTAACGCAGTTTCAAATGATCCTACATGTAATGTATTAAAATAATATGATTACCAAAGAGACTACTAGGTTGGTTTCGAAGTGTCGGAATGGCTCTGAGTCTGTTAAGTCGGTGTTGAAACGGAGAGATCCTTATGAGGGCAGTGATTTGGTAAACAACTATTCCACTGGTCAATTGCGATGTGACCTAACCTGACCGAGTACTAAGCCTCCTTGATAATATAGTCATACTGCCTTAATAATTAAGAGGTTAGTCCGACGGGTGGATAACGCTCAAATAATACAAGGATTACCTTTCGGAATTCCTTAGGTTTGCCTAGAAATATGTTGCTGTGGTGTAGGTGTAAAGCCTTATCCTTATCACAATCTCGTTACATTTCCAACGCAATTTATCAAACTAAGAATAGGTACATACAACTACCTGATGTATGTATGAGTAAGCGTACTTAGCACAAGCGAAATGCTGGTATTTCTAACTATGGGTACTTTACCATGTTACATCAATGGTACAGAAACCGCAGTGTTTAATACCCGAAGGTGAAGGAAGCTGTAAAATAGCTTTCCACTGGAATTAATAGAATACGAAATTACAATTAAAAATATTATACTATTATACCTACACATTAATAACTGTATTGTGGCTACGCCATTTCTTTCAGTCTAGAAGAGAATTTGTTGGAAACATATTTTAAATATCGATTCGATAGAAATGAGTTTCCAAACTTAGGGTTCAATTTGCCACATATGAAACTTGGCACTGCGTTTCTGAACCAAGTTAGAATCAAATTCAGCTTGAGCATTAAGGCTCATTTACACTTTAACTTACCGCTACTGTTAAACTTTCTCTTTGACGCTACTCTATCGCTTAGTTGACACTCTAAAAGGTAAAGCTAAGGTGAAGTAAAAACGAGCCTTTAGTTTATACTTGAATGACGTTTTAATACATTCGTGAAACTTCAATAATACTTTGCCACAACTTAAAATACAATTAGCTTTAATTTGTACAACAGAACCCATCATAGTGGGGGTCTCAAAATTTATATATAAATCGTCTATTAGGTAACCTTTTTCCGTATGGGTTTAGTTGCTGCAGTGAAGCAATCAGCAATCTATGACAAAACATTTTTGAAAATAGAAAATCCACCAAACAGTTGCCGTAAATACAAAATGTGAACGATTTAGTCAGGTGATTATTAAAACCTACCTAGTTTGAATTCACAGTTAAATTGTGGGGAAAGTAAAGAGGTCAACTGACACCAGTGAGTATGGCTATTGGTTTTGACTTATGTGTGATTTGTCCTGTTAACTAAATTATTTATATAGGTATGTACCAACAAAATTTACAAGTTACGCCAAACATAGTATTTATACAGATGTTGTGGTCTAAATGTCATACAACCGTCTGTATAACAGAGCCAGTACATAGTCATAAAACGCTACTAAATTCCCTATGGTGTATTTTGATTTGTCGCTGTAAACAAGCAAGATTATCGGCCAAAAACAGGTTCAACAACGAAAGACAAGGTAAATACATATATATTGACCGCCTGGAAAACATCTATAAAGCAAACTACTAAAAAACAGTCTCAACTTTCAAGACGGCACATCTCGTTGTTAGTTAACGAAAAAATGTATTTTTTCTAATCGTATGCCCAGTGTATTTTAAATCCACGTTCTACTTATAGACCTGTAACCCACGTACACAACTGGCATCAATTTTTTAACATCCATAAACCATTTTAACACGAGCGCGTTCAGAAGACTGACATATTTATGCTACCTTCGGTGCCGGATAGTGTCACATAGAATTTGCTTGTAATAATGTGATTTTTCACTCGAAAGCGTGCTAACTACTGTTTTAAAAAATGTTAAGAGTGCATAAATATGCCAATTAACACCACTCAAATTAATATTTCATGCTTGTCGAAAGTACCGTCTAGTGGCACCAGAAGATTTTCGATAAGTTCCTTGCAGTTTGTCATTTTGATAACTTTTTAGAAGAATTAAGACTTCAAATTGCAGAATAATCCAGACTACCGCGTATACTGATTGCTAATTGAACGTAAACGCAAACTTATAGTATATAAGACTACAATATATATAGTACTATGAACAGGTGTTAAAGCATCTTGAACGTAGCAGGTATTTAACTGTATAGAAGTTACGCATAACCAACAAACAATAAAAATACATTACGAAGTTGCCTAACTTAAAGGTAATATGAATCACAAGCAATAGAGGTGCAGGTGTAGCAGGTGCGGGCAGAATCGACCAGCGGGGTAACATCGGCCCCCAAGAAATTTTCAAAATATGGATCACACTAATAAAGGGTATTTGCAATGTGCAAAGTACTACCCTCAAACGAATGGCACAGAAGACGAATACGTCTACTATTTCCACCGTGTGCTAATTAGTTTACAAACTTTCGAAAATAATATCTACCAGAACAGATTTTTCCGAATTAGCGAGAAATATTACATTTTCATTCAATTCTGAGGATTTTCACTTGCAAATGCCACACCTAAAAATGCTCGCTTACCCGATTTTTCGGAATTAGCACTGACTGAACGTTTTTGCCAAGCCACGCACGAAAAGTCAGATCTGCGCGCAGGACAAGAAGGGTTAAAATAGGTGTCGATGTCGACAGCCCAGAATTAGAACATTGTTGTAACATGTTAATTATTTCGTAAAAAACTTAAAAGTAGTCGTATCTTAGCGTTTTTTGCTCAAGTCGACCCATAGTGACTTAAGGTAATTTAAAATGCAAAACTCGTTCCTTGAACTTTTTTGTTTGTTATTCAATTTTAGCAATGGACTTTGGGGACAAGAATTATGTCAAATAGGCCCTTCTATTTAGACCCCCTCCTTTCTATCCCTCATTTATTACGATGTTGTTACAATCCATTGTCACAAATGATCGACCAGTGGAAAAACATTAAGAAGCCAATGATTTTGCATATAATTACTAATTGTGAAGTCATTAAAATACGATATTTTAACATGGCTCTGATTTTTAGCCACCAATTTTTATTTTTATCCCATTGTCCTTTCGTGCAACGCAGCCCAGCTGTGTGTGATTGTATTCGCATTATTTTCAACCCCTGCTTAACTCTAACAAAAGGGAACAGCAAGCAATTTTAGGCATGATTTATGAAGTGAACCAAAAGGCTGGAAAGGCAGAAGTTTATACTCGTATTCGTACCCGTATGTCGTCATTGAAGAGCGAAAAAGAGCTATACATACTAGGCCCCGTGCTGAGCATAATGAATACCCATCTTGCAATAACATTAGCATTCTGCTTATGGGGCTAATTGCCTATACATAGCTCCTTATCATTTTTCAACGGCAATACATGGACACAAAATTAATCCAAAAAATTGGAAAATTAGTGGCATAAGTGAGATTTTGGTTTCGAAAACAAATCGGAGGCCAGAGACGCTTCGTTGACCTGTTTTGCCCGCGCTCCTACATACTACAAAGAGAAACGCTTAAAAAATTCATAAATCAGTCTCAAGAATAAACTAGCTGAGTTGTGCTCTCAATTATCATCCAAATACCCTGATGTGGTTTAAAAACGTACGGATGCTAAGTACATCACCTGATTATAATCATTAAAGTGTTTCTAAAGTACACATGATTATACTATTCACCGCTGCTTAATCGCTGAAACTTTAAGGGCTACATTAAATAGGTTCACGATGTAAAAACGAAATTTAGTAACGCAATTCAACCAAATCTCAATGGGAATTACCTTGATTACATGCGAAGAAACATAACATAAACATTTAGCTCACTAAACACAATTGAAAACCATCAGTTTCAAAGTTATTGCAGCAGCACTGGCAAATGATTTATTCTTTACACATTAAAAAACTACAGTGCAGACTCATTGGCCAGTGCTCATGTCAATAGAACGTTTATTTCGAATATAACCTTGCGTTACTGCAAAATTCTGATTGTGAATACAATTAAATGTTGAATGTGGTTACTTTTACTAATACTATTTATTTTATCAGGTGCAAATATATATTTTAACACGCTTTAGGAATTTGAATTATATGCACAGCCAATTCTACCAATGTAGCGCAATAAAACTGCTCTTTACCTAATATATTCAAGACACGAAAGTTAGAAAGAGAGTTGCTGACGGACCCCTTCTATTTTCTTCGAGTTTAACAGATAGACTAACTATTTGAGAGCGTAAACTCCTTCGAGTTACGCATAAAGTAATCACCACAATATTATGCCAATATTTAGTAATACTTTCCGGTTTTAATAAATAATATTTTACTTTGATTTTTTTTAAGTTTTACTAACATTTTTCTCTTTCTCATTCGTTCTCTAGTCTTAGTTTGAATGTTTGTGTTCATACTAAATATTTTTTTGCAATAACATTAAACGATTGAAAATGTGTTTAAAAACATTTGACATTCAGTGAGCAGGGAGATTTGGGCCGAGTGAACGACATCTACATTATTATACACAGTACAAGATGTATAATCACCTACCAATCTAGGCATATCAAAATGCTACATTCTGAAGTACAGTCCAAATGTGAATATAAGAAGTACAATTGCTTTGAATGTACAGTAAATAGTGTCAAAACATTTATTATCTGTACAAGAAAAGAAATGACAGACAGAAAGAAGGTGTTTTTGTATTTTTCCGAAATGTCAAAATGCAACAATTGCAACGCTAAAAAACATTGAAGTAGGAAGTACGTAAACTCAAAAGATAGCTTTACAAATATCTTCATTCCAGAAAACAAGTTGCATTACGAATAAGGTGTAATGCTCAAAAAAGTTCTCAAGAAATCATAAGGATGTGCACACCACATATATACATCTTGAATATAATTATTCAAAACCAGCAATCATCCATACCACACGGGCTGTACTTATCGTACGTTTTTAACCAAAATAGGGAACAACGTACGTACATCGTTATAGTACCATTGACAAATACATCGATACAACAACAATCAAAAAACAATCCGAATAGACCGTTGTTTTAAGACTTCACTATCTAAGTTTTGCCAAAAACAGCGTCTTCATATGTGTTTTAGTGACATTCAACATTCATTAACTAGGCATAGCATTTGATGCTTAACGAGACTGACAGGCTTACATGTAAATACATCTAATTTCAAGGGAGCGATTCAAGTGCACAGGTAAGTTCAATACAAAAGAAACTACAACAGTGCTTTAGATTCAACAACAAATTTCAATAGCATAACCACATATTTTTGTTTTTAGAACAGGGAAATTTCGAACATTAATGTCATCAAAAAATTATGTTACTTGAAGTGTACTAGTATTATTCCTCACGGGCACATGTGCCACAACATTTAAACGACTTGTTTAACACCATAAAGGAGAATTTAATATTTTATGCAATTGTGGTGTGAATTTTTCCATTTAAACACTATTAATCAATATTATATGGCGATTCTAATATTCTAATATTAGTTACAGTATAAATATTTTCTATTGCTCAAAACGAGTAAGGTTGCAACGAAGGAATCAAACCCTATACTCGCAGTTACAAACGACAAAGTGTTAGCGAAATATAAAAAAATTTACAATTCAATAAGACAATAAACAAATATTTATACTTGTAACATGCCACGTACGATAGAACATAACACAATATGACTGACTACCACAAAATTTCGATTAAAATGATATAAAATAAGAACTGAATGTTGTCTCAATTCTAGCTCCAAAACAATGCTTTGAACATATCGTCGGTAAGATGGAAACCTACCAGATTGCAATTTGACGTTAATAAGAATTCCTCGGGTCACAGCTTGCGGTTAGTAAGTAACCCTTCAGATTGCGAGTTCTTCATGCTTTACAAAACTTACCGCTGCATGCACTGATGCTAGTTCTAAAACCACGCCACTGCATTACTGGCTATGTAATGCAGTACGGCAGAACAGCAAAGCAAAACCTTGCTGATGTGAAGATTGACACCAGAAAGCACTTTGCTGTGAAAACCTTATAACGATATTGCAATCTAATTTAAATGCAATCCGGAGGGTTTCGCAGCAAATTGCTTAAAATCTAAAGGGTTTCCTTCTTCATTGTCGATGCGGGGTTTCTTCATTTTGCTTGCCGGACTGCTCGCTCTAACGAGTTTCACGATTTATGAGAACATGAAACGATTAGGTTTGCAAAGTATGATGAACTTCCAATCTGATGATTTTCTTACTAACAAGAAACTGCGATCTAGAGTTTTTTTTACTGCCAACAAACTGCAATCCGAAGGTTGCCAAAATCGCAGACATTTACTGAACACAGTAAACTAAATCTGGTTTCTTCGTTAGTTCTAAATTTTTTAGCTTGATTCAATAATTATACGTAAAGTAAAGAACGAGCGAATGTAAAAAGTATAGTATACTCCTTGTTTTTTTTTAAATTTACACTATTTTAAATCTCAGGGAACGAGGGAAATATCCAAAATAGAACAATAAATACTGTTGTCTCAAAATGATAGCCTCTTAACTTTACAAGAAAATTTGCTTTCTTGTGCAAAAATAAAGGAAAACTAGTTGTAGTCCTGACCACCCAAATACAATTCAATTTATATTACCCCTACGTAATGATGCTTGCGCAAAAGTACGAGCCTCTAATGCGACAACAAGGTTCCTAAGTAGCGTATTATGGCCTAAATATCACGGTAGATAGCAAAATGTTAAACCAAAATGTTTTCTTGCTCTTTTGAAGAAAGTTTGATTTTTTGGATCCTAACTGACGAAACCTATAATTTGTAGAGAAAAGAAACTACTAAGCATGATTAATTAAAAACCGCACTATTGGCGTAATTTAAAAAATACAAAAAAAGCTAACATGTACGCTTCATTTACGGAAGTGACCTAGTGCAATTTTATTTAACCGCAAAGATTTATTGTATGTGGCTATCATGAAACCGGTCATTTAACAGTAAACAATAATAACACTGAACTGAAGTTGTTTTGATTTTCTACAAATCATAAGAGTTGTCAATAGGATTATAATTTTAACAATGATTTTTTTCTACCCCATACGAGAAAGTAGCAATGAACAAAAATTCAACGCCAAAAAACCCACCCTAACTTAAACTGCTCATTGGTTAACCAACTTCAAAGTACTTTTTGCCTGATAAATATTGGCAAAAATTGAACCCAGAATGTTTGATGAGCCACAATTATTACTTACTAATAACTGACTGGATAAAGGGTCTCAATAATAACAAATGATAGTTTGCCTCAATGATCTTTAGATTGCCATAATACACGGTAAAAAGTGACGCATTTAAAGTGCAAAATAGTCGCATCTGTTTCGTATAATTAGAAACGCATGCCATTAACTTTGATGCAGGCTTATAAAAAATAGACGCAGGTTTTTCACACCTTAGATGCGTGAGTGCTCAAATTGCAGCGCACATTACAAATCCAAAATGTAAGTTACATTTAAAATTGGTAATTTCTAAACCTGTATATCATCAAGCATCATGACACTCTACAACGATGTGTAAAACGATTCATCTAGGAGAAAGCAAAAATGTTGGTAAACGAAAGAAATTCTATCATTTTGAGATATTTGTGATTGTCATACAGCATTTCAATCAAAGATAGTATAATGTAAGGGATTTCCAAGAGAGGCAGAGAGGCACAGGAAATTTGATTTAGAAAAATAAACTAAGAATGGGAGCCAGTAAGGAAGACAAAGATTGGACAACGTCTTGAAAAATTGTAACAAGAAAAGTAGAAAAGGAAGAAGTTCGGAGCCAACCGGGAAAAGCAACAGCTCAACCAATTGTAAAAATTCTTAAATTGCTTGGAGAGCGAGATCGGATTCTTAGCAAGTAAACCGCTATTTAATAAGTTTCGGTTTCAGGCTGCAGGAAAAGTAGACTGAATCATAGAAGTTCCATCCCAAGCATAGCATAGTATTAGTTCTGCAAAATCAAACATTTCTGTTTGGGTGCACTCTTTAAATGCTGGTCTCGTGAACAAGTTTTGGTAGTTCAGGCAATACTGCCCGACTGATATGTCGATGTGGACTCAGTGTGTTCCGATTGTTGGATATGGTGTCAGAATTGGACCATCGAACACCACGGCGGTCATCGGCAGAACTCATTCCTGTCAGTCGTAACATATGAGAATGCTTTTGATTTTCTGCCATAGGAGACGGAGTTTTTAATGGATCTTCGTCAATGTAACTTATATCGGACATAGGTCTTGTCCCTGGGTGACTTCTTGAGCTTCGTAGACTGTGTAAGCTGTGTAAGCTGTGTACTGAACGTTTCTCCTCCATATCCTCCAGAGTAGACTTGAACGCTCTTATCACTCTCAACTGCAAACACAGGACATTGGGACAGAGTGGTATGAGGCAAGACGATTGTCAATACGATCTGAGGCTGCCTTCAATCCAATTACTTTATTTCGAACCCTTCTACATTAGCTATTTCTTTATCTTCAATAACAGTTCTCTTTTCTTGCTGCGAACAACTTTCCAACAGCCTCAGCCTTATCTTATTATTATATAATTTGGTTTGATTACTATGCATATAATATGTTCACATTATTTTTGAAATGCATCCACCTCTACCAATTCGAGGTACCAAATCAATCACATCGTTATACAACTTCAAAACAATATATACGGCTCTAGCCCAATATCACAATGGAAAACCAGTCATACGTTCGTAGCCGTGGATTGACAACATAGACAACAATCAATTCAGTTTGACTTTGGTATTCATGCCCTAATTCCGTAAAACCAGCTGTTTTCCTCTAAGGTGTCGTTGCTTAAGGAGCAAAATAAAACATTCTCGGGTCTCTCTAATTGCGCAGCTAATTTAGTTCATATTTTCTTAAATGCAAAAGTTAACATTCTCTTAAGAAATGCACTGAAAAGGATGTTCATTTTTGAATTCAAGAAAATTCGACCGTAATAAGCTTTGCATGTAGGAAAAACAGAATGTTCAGTCTGGCACCTTCAAACAACAATATCATGTTATACTTGTAGATATTTTGTCTTCGACTAAATATTGTGAATTGATGTAAAATATAAAACTGACAAACCCAATCAGCACGCCGAAAAGAGAGCACAAACTTTTAATTTTTTTGCTGTTGTATGTTTTACTTCATCAGACAAGGGTGAACTTTGAATTCAAAATATAAGACAAAATGAAATAGAAAATGTGAAAAATAGGTACCTACTTAGATGAGATGAACAGATACTTTCCATTGAGATATTTTCTTTTTGAAAACATATTCCAAATACTACCGAATGGCCAAAGTATACCAGCCTTGCACTCAAAGTTGTCAATACATTAAACAATCGCTAACGAATGTTTAAAAATACAACATTACATAGCAAATCGTATATACTATAAAGTGCTTGCACCACTATCGTCGGAAATAAATTCATATATAAAGTTGCCAAAATCAGGGCGAGACTGGGACGAGTTATTTAAAACGTATTACGAGCTATTACATAGGTATATTATGTTACGAGCTGTTCTGCAAGTAATAAGGGCGTAGTAGCTACATAATGTAAAAAACGCTAAAAATGGTACACAAAGACTCAAACGTATTACTGGTCTACCGTCTGTTTGGCAATTGCTATAGAAGCAACATTGATTGGGTATCGGGTATATGTAGCACTGGGCCTATTATCGAGGTTTGCGTTTTTCTGCTAGGCTTTATAACAGACTAGGAGATGCCAAAACATACATACATACAACTGTGAATCAAATTATTTCTTTCCCTCTTCATATTTCCGATTAGATTTCGTAATTTGGCCCGTACGCAAATTTTTAGATTCAGAATTATGATTTCAATGAAAATTGCAGAATTAATTTTACTCACTCACAATATGTCCTCATACGTATACGGTCTGAATGTTTTGCCTGTCCTGAGACGAATTATCCCAGCGCCATCCGATTATGCGCTAATTTTCGCGATATACATACATAAGTAGTAGTTTGTAATACGGCCATAAATCGAGCATTAAAAGTTTAACTGTGTGTACAAGTGTAAGTAAATGTGTGCAAGTTGGTACAAAGTGTGTACTAGTTCGCATTACGTGAATACTAACTCGTATTACTCTCGTCCTTGATTACCAGTGTTACAAAAACTAATATTTCCTTAGTCAAAATTCAAACAAACAAGGTGGCAAGAGACTCCTGAGAGGTTCCTACGACTATATTTAAAATACATTGAAATATACTTATTCATAAAATGACTGGCAGTTTACTAACAAACTGCCACATTCAATTTTTTCCGCAGTCCATTGTTTGATTTTGAATACTCTTGTATATTATTCCATTTTAGTCATTTCATAGTTTACGATTATGACAGGTGTCTTTAAAGGATACCGACCTCTAAAGTTAGCCTGGGGTTAAGCACCTAAGTTTTCAAAGCAAGCCCGTGCATCCTTTAGAAGTTTTACAGTAGTTTTAGTTTATTAGAAGCATAGAATTGAGAATACTACCAGTATGTAAACTCCGGGATTCAATGTGACGTTTAGTAATGAGCTGCTAATCATATTATGAATAAGTTATTTTGTATTTTAACTGGATGTTTCGGAACCATTCACGAGTATCTTACCACTTCACGCTGAAAACTGAAAACCCAGAGGACATAATTATATTGTTTTTTTAGAAAATTAACTGGTGAACAGTTTGTTTGCACTAGACCATTTGCTACCTATTTTTGTCATTTAATGAGTAATTATACGCTTTAGTGGTCATACATAAGTATGTAATCATTTCTACTTGTTGTATACGTTGTTGTATTTTAGGACAGGCTATTCACCTTGGGTAAATTTCCGAGGCTTGTGGTGAAGAAGCATTCAATTTGCTACATAATGAATATAAATTTGTTACAATTCAACACAACGTGTCCTTCGGTTAGTAACATGGAAATATATTTTGAGTAATTTTTCATTTGAATCGTTACAAATTCTTTCATTTAAAAAATACTTGGATCTAAATTACTGGTTATCAAAATTGATGCAGCGTCTTAACAAATCAAATTGTTGGCATTTTGAAAGAAAACTAGTTAATGATAGTTTTAGTTGTAAGATACACTGGGACAATAAAAGATTCACCGTGTGTACGGCTATTATTTTAGTTTAAATATGAGTAAACGAGCATAAAACCATTTTGGTCCAAGAATGTACAAGACCAAATCAGGATAATAACAAAGTCACCTAATGAAGTAAGCTCGTTATACACGGTGGGAGACTAAATACTAAGGAGAAAACATGAACTTTCTTTGGCTGCTTTCACGTCTCTTTTTCTATGTAAACATAGAAGTAAACTAATTAGGAACGAGTTCGAGAAAGTAAAAATAATTCCTTGCTTCTACACAGTGAGCAATTTTACATTAAGTACAAATACGTACTGTATTGCGACTGCTGGTACACGAGAAATTCTCACGAACTGAATGATGCTTCGTATACATAATGTATTTTACTTATCTATTAATTTTACATCTTCAGCTTTCAAGTTTTTCTTAGTATTATGATGTAATTATTGCATGCAATATTCAAACGATCCCACTTTTTCACTCGTTTTCACAACCAAAAAAGCTTGTAGCAGTTATAACTCATAAAATTGGAATTTCTGGACATAACGAGTATTACAGATCAACTGTTTCGGGTCTCTCAAGTCTTACAAGACCAGATTTTTAACTTTGCCATCAAGGGCCGCAACTAAGAACAGTCCCAAAACGACACTTGTAATTGCTCACTGTAAAATCGATAATTAGAGCAGACTTTGCACTGGATTTAAAGATATGTAAAACATCATTTGTTGCCTACTTAATTCATTACAAAGAAAAGTGACAAGTCGCACCTTAGTTCTAGTAAATACAATATTACGCATTATGTAATTATTATATGTGCAACATCCAGTAATTCTTCACATTAACTGACGTTTTATTATCCGGCTTTAATTTCACTGTTTGATAAAGTAAAATAGGAATCTGGTATCAACGCACTGAAACAAAAGCTTGTGTTCCCAAATAGCATTCCGGTGTATTTAGCTTTCCAGTGTTATATTGTCAATAAACTACATGTAATAATGTCGTATTAATGAACCCGTAGCTACTTTCTTTAACTATTTTTACAATGCATTATTAGTGTACCGTCTACATCATGTTTTTGATATCAGCCTCACCCTAATTGTAAACCAATAGCGAACGTGTTGAATAGTCGTGATTGTGTTTTTAAGTTCTGCAAAACTGCAACTATGAAAAGCGACTTTAAACTTCGAAAATTATTGTAAAAAAATTGCCACAAATAAATATTCACGCATTCCATCATTCCCAGTCATTACAATCGTACTTCTTACGTAAAGCATGCTCCTATAAATAATTTATTTGCTTTTCTTCATACTAGTTTTAAACGGCGTCCACCCTAAATATGAATGCATACAAATGCGACATAAATACACGTGTATCTATCATTAATTACTAACTTCTAAAGGACAGTTTAAACCATATTACGAAAGTCTGTTCAAAAAAAATTAAACCTATAGCAAAAAGGGCATAAGCTTGTATGGATCAAGAGTAAGGGTGGTACTCGTTGCTGTTGTAAAAACTGGGCAGTGCTACAGTTAGCATTAAAATCACCAATCCCCGATACGTCGCAATAACGTTTCTATTTTCGGGCTTTGTAATGTGACGAAATTGGACCAATACAACATATCTGTCTGATTTATCTTTCTTAAAATATACTAATAACTTCTTTAACACTGAGTTTGCTTCGCATTACACTTTAATCAGTACACCTATGCATAATAAACCAGTCTTTGAATAAAGTAAAATTTCAATGATTAGACACTGAAGTTGGAAGAATAATGATGGAATAGGATGCAAAATCGGATAACGGAGTACCAAAACTGGAGCGGCTAATGTTCAGACAGTACCAGAAATAATTTCGGCCAGTTACTGGGGTAAAAACTGCAGTTGGGACCAAAGATCCTCTCGGTAGATATGATTAACCACAGGATAAATTCAAGTAGCGTTCAGTGAAATATTCACTTATTTATTTTACCCTATTTACTTCGTATACCCAAACCAGTTGTAGTTATTTACCCCAGAAATTGGTTGAAATTGTTGCAGGATCCGTTTTACACTAGTAGAGATTTTTCACCATGTCCTATATACTAAGATCCTAAATTGTTAATTATAATCAGTATAAATTACGTCTTGGTTTTGTTGGGGCTGTAGGATCGTGCATAAATAGAGTCATGCTTTGAATGATGGACAATACGTACATATGTACATGCAGAAACGAAGTCTGTTTTTATGAGACGAATTAGCGGGCATATACAAATTACGCCATGCCTAATGACGATGATTCAAGAACGAGCAGAAGTTTGGCCACCTTTATTACAATGGAGGACTTATGGGTTTGCACAAATTGAGTTACCCTGGTGGTAGGATTAGTTAAAATAAATAACTCTTAAATTCATTAATACCCTACTATATTTCGAAATAATATCCTACTACCATGGTTGTATGCAATTCGTGAAATTTTTGGAATGAACGGAGGGAAGAATACGTAACTGATGGACTTCAACACAATCGATGACTAGATTCATTCTTGTTAGCATCTGTTAATTTGCAAGGCACTCCTGCACAACGCCTAAATATGTACGCGCAAGACGCAAAGGCAATATGCTGTAAAAATAGCCTTTGTAATACGTGTTAGGAGAAACTGTTACATTTTACATTGCTAGCCAAGACGAAACAATTACGGTCATGAATTGGCCGGATATAACAGAAATTTGTGTGAAAATATACCCTGTGGTATACAGGACTGGCTTTTCTAGCCGCTGTCAACTTAAGTGGACACCNACCAAGACGAAACAATTACGGTCATGAATTGGCCGGATATAACAGAAATTTGTGTGAAAATATACCCTGTGGTATACAGGACTGGCTTTTCTAGCCGCTGTCAACTTAAGTGGACACCGGAAACTAACCCGCTTTGTAATTACATGATTTCTAGGCAATCGTTTATTCGCCCCGGGGTAAACGGAAATAAGGATAAAACGATTAGGAAAACTTTACCTCATTGGGAACCTTCCCTGTAAATAGGGAATTCAGTAGGGTAATTATATTATTAACAGATTGCTATTTGTGGCGTCAGCTTAGATTACCCTAGCAATACATTCACGTATGCGGATAACATTCTGCTGAATACGTATTAGCAGATATGCCCACCGCCGGCCGAGCGTAGCGGGCTTAACACTTGTAAAAATAGTATTGACTGTACTAATGTGGATCAAATACTTCCCAACCTTAGAAAATATAATACAGCAAAGTCAATCGGAACGGAAAAGGGAGATAGCAAAGTGTTAAACTTTCCAGAGGAATTTCTAGGGTAGAAAATAAATGTATTCTTTCCAGGCATATTGTATAGTATGTACTAGGGAGTAATGCTTATATTTTACACAATCAATGTAAGAATCCGGTGAGTCATAAGCACCGCAATACTCCCTATCGTGCCTTAATACAAGAAGGTTCAAAATTTGTGATACTACTAATTAAGACTTGATACATGGATTCAGGAATAGAACGACAATCAATAACTACTAGAATAACATTTAAACAGACAAGAGAGACAGAGACCGAGAGATATATAGATTTACGGTATTAGTCGTATGTTATACTTTTTTGAGCAGGTACACTTACAAGGGATCAGATGATAAAGAGAGCTTTACATTCAGCTTCCATGGCATAGGCACTGGTGTACTTTCAATAGCATTTTATTATAGTTTTACGCACATTGTCACGGAATTACGGAACGATAAATACGGTTTTTTCAGTAGAAACGACAAAATAAATGTTGCAACAACAAACTGCAAGTACTTACTAGTACGGATTATGGTTTTAGCAACGGAACGGTGGTGTGGTGAACGTGGTCAACAATAGATAAATACTCTTTCTATACAATAATTGCTTCTTACTCTTTTAGCAACGCATGCACAAGAGACAAACCGTCTGTACAATCCAAAACCCAGGTCAACTTAAGTGAACGGGAAATGAAGGCGCATTTACCATATCTTGATGGTTTTGCATGTTACCAACTCATTTTATAATTTATTACTTAATTGGCCGGCATAATGGCCGCCCTATTAGAGAATGACAAGTAGGACGCAAACTTTTTTGTCAATTAAGGAGCTTCGGTTAACTTGGTTTTAGTCTGTACAGTTGTAAAAAGTAACTAGCACGCATAGTGCAGACTTCAGATACACACATGCTCAGAAATAATAAGTAAATAAGGATGTTGTTTTCGTGCCGAAGAACATGCTCTACTGGTCGTATTATTTTTATCACAAATTCTCCGACAAACGATTTTCCCAGAAAATCAAAACGATACTCGAATCTCCATTTCTTTGTGATTACATATTAGTTTAAAGCCATTTGGTAGGTATTAAAGTGATCACTTTAAAATATGATCTGGGTAAACCACACTTGCTTCGGATGTTAGTTTAGAGACACCCGCCGAAAAAAATCCAAATACAGCTGTTAAATAATATACGCTAAGATCATTACACTTAGCTCCACACTCAAAAACCAAACTAATTCTTAGAAAACAAGCTAAAAATTTCAAGTGTGAACTGAACTAAAAGGACTTTCGCATTGGAAATACATACAGGCTCTGTTAGTCCATATTCACTCCACTAGTGTATCTAAGTCTGGGGATTCGTCGCCCACGTGGGGTCAAAAACGAAACAAAATATGTAAGGACAAAACTAATGCAACACCCGAGTTATCTTGCTCACTTGGTGCGCAGACAAGTTGAGAAAACCTTGTCAAAAAGTTGAGATACCAATAAGAAACCTAGTTCTCATGATGAAACGAAAAACCATAGTGATGGTATGTTTCTAAATAAAATATGCAAATTACAGGGTGCGTTATTACTTGTCACCGTACGATTAAAAAATCATGAGAACTAAAAACATTATTCCAACGAAAACAGAATGAAGCGTATTCAAGTAATATTAACAAGGTAATATAAATCGACCGTTAGTCGCCGGAATATATTCCAATGCGAAAGTACAAGTAAGATTGTTAACATCCCCAATGCTAAGAAGTGAATCAGAACAGAATCTGTGAATCTTAGTCGTTTTAACAGAAAATAAAATGTTTCAAAAAACCGTATTGACTGAATCTGAACACGGTAACTGACGTAAGTCCATCCATGTTAAATATAAAAACGGAACATACAAATCGCTTCATAGCTTGTTTCTGCTTTCAAAGTAGCTTGTTAAAATTATTAATAATTGCTTGAATGCACGTCAAAAGCTTTAAAATTGCTAATGATTATTCAATTGCCCATTTAATTATCATACATAAATTCATAACATTTTGTATGTATGTCACGTATCAGAACGAACGCAATCAATCAAGTGAGCATCAATTATTTTGGCATGGATTGCAGCAGACAATTTTTGTTATACATACAGTCTAGCACACCAAATATGATGCCACCGATAAGGAAGGAGGATTGTGAAGAAAAATATATTAATAAATATTATAAAATAATTAAATACCCTCAACGAATTATATTGCTGTGCACGGGAAAAAATTAGATTGCGTATAATAACAGTCTGGGGCAAAATACAAAATATTGTGAATAAATACTTTTATGGCACCCAACTATACGTATCTGCTTTCACAACTTTTCTCTTCGATCGACACATCATTTGGTGAGTGCAGCACAACAGATTCCATAGACTGAACATCTAAGGTATTGACACTGTGAAAACAAATTAGGTACTCTGCCACGGATCAACTTGGTACCAAAATAAGGCTAATTTTACACCTTCAGTATATCTGAAAGAAATTATATGGCTTAGAGATTGTATTTTAAGATCTCGGAGTTGAAATCGAAATGTTCAAAAAATTCAATTCGATGCTGTTGACGTGACCGCCATTTAATTTTAAACAATGCATCTTCACACTATCCATACCTCAGACATAAATATTGTGAAATCTGTCATAGAATGTATGAATAAGGCCAAGCAAGACGTTTAAAGTGCCTGAGAATAGGCAGTTAAGAGAAGCTCAAAGAGCTCACAATTAATAAAATGCTTCTCAACTAGCAATTACAAGTAATTTGCATGAGTCTCATAATCACCTCGGCAAGTGTGCTACTGTTTTTTGCATTATCACCAAGAATACGTAACGTAACGCATATATTCAACTATTTAAAAATTATAAGTTATACACTGGCTATAGGCGGAAGACAGGCAGGAGTCAAGTGTGTTTCCAGTTCTCAGTGAATCAATACGCACATAGATCAAAGAGAGGAGAGACCAAAACATGTCTAATTATTTGAACATTCAAAAAATAGTAATAATAAAAGATATAGACAATGATAAATAAGAAAGAAGGATCTCCTAAAAATAGATTTTTAGAGACAAGAGAAACAGTCAATATTTACAATATATATAAAGTTATAGAATGAGCATAGTCAGAGAAAAGACAAGAGGGAAAGTAACACAAGAAGGACCCGTTCCGAGTACAACGAAAGATGTGAGTCCAGCCAGTGAGAGTATGGCTTTTGGTCTGTTTGTTGGTAGCAAAGTCTATGCACCACCAAATTCACAGTTCATCGTGGCATTCAAAAATTTCAGTAAGTGACCAACATTGGCCAATGAGAATAGGGTACTGAGGTTCAGGTCAGACTTTTCGGAGGGTAAGTAGGGTTATCTCAAGGAAGAGCATCACAAGGTTTGAGAATTACCATAGTACAGGAAAATTTTGCGGCCCCTTAAGCTCACAAACCCAACATTATATATATATAGATGTATCATATTTATATAATTGAATACACACACATAAGAATTACAAAACTACCTCTAAACAATGATTATTATTAAATTTTTTCGGATTAAAATTGATGTATTAATCCGTATGTAGCTAGAATGCAAGAATAGGTTGAATTAAGCAGCATTATCGTCGTGTATAACATGATCGTGAGTGCGCACCCGCGAATCCCCTAATATTTCAGGCAGAGAAGACCAATATTCCTCATGCTCTAATCCACATGGTCCTTCCCCATTCGTTTCAACTAGAACCTTCGTCATAAACGGGAATTCGACCTATTTCTCCTGATTCTTTTTACTCAAAACAGTACTGGAATGATAAATTATGTTCAAGCTTCTTGGGTCGCATGTAAAAAATATATCGCAAATAATCCAAACACCTTTTTTCATTTCAGTAAATATCATACAATTTGGGATTTTCAACTCGAAGAGGATCATGAGTTAAAAATACTAATTGCTTAGGTGCCGGTCTAAATCTGGAGCAGAACAGTCTTGAAAATGTTTATATAAAAGAAGTTTTCTAAATGATAGTCACAATTAGGTTTAGAATCTTTCTAATGCATCACGATGTTGTTTGTATTGCATAATAAAAATAAAAGTAATAATAACAACCTACTACAGTGTACAAATTAGTGGCAAGTTGATTATTCGGCATCAGATAACTAAATACCACTAAGATCATTTAAAGTTGTTGTCGTTTGGTACGTTATTGTAATTAATTACTATGCTATTATTCCTTTTGATGAGGAAGGTTCCAGTTATTAAATTTGCTCAGGTTTACTGAAGCATATACAAAACATACAGTATGAATTGGTTCTCATCCCTAAGGCGTGGCAATGAATATTCTTTCAGTTGTGGTACCATACAAAGTTATGGTAACTAAACGTAGAAGGGTCTATATTTAAATATCAGTTCAGGATCAATGTTTTTGGTATAGCCTATGCTGATTTGGCATTCACTATACAACTTAATAGGGAAATAAGCACCTGCTGATTTTTAAATGCTGACTATTTCGTAAATATAACTTGAACTCTTAAATTCGAACTCGATTCATGGATACTATACCGTCAAGAGGTTATGTGTAGAACTCTTTTTAAAGTATGCAGTCCCATTCAATTACGAAAGAACAATACTCAGTTAAAATTTAGCGGATAGAAGTATAAAAAAAGCATTTGTTACTCCATAATAAGTACAGAAGAGTACACAATAATTATCCCACGCACGCTGCTAAACCTAAATACCATAAAAATTGACCTAGATTACCGGCACAGGTCCGTGAGCTCATATAATATATTCAGCTTTTTCCTACTGGCAAAGAATCAGAAACTGAGCAAATCACTTCCCTCCCGGTACTGTGCATGGCGTCCTGTTTGTTAACTGTAAATAAACTGAACTTTATCCCCATAAGAGAGAAATTTTTTATTAATACAAGAATCTTAACTGAGTGGATAATTTTGAAGACCATGTGGTAACATATTTAGTTATCTGAATGTTAACCTAGAGTAGGATTGCATGGTAACTGCAAATATTTTGCTATAATTATTTGTACAGCATCGGAAACTTGTGCTACGGTTCAAATGATCGATATATAATGTAGGTCATTGTATGAATTCGTAAAATGGCAAGTTCTTGATCTTAATATCGGTGCAACGAGTTTGAGAATAGTTACCTATTTATTATAAATAATTCCTTGTAGTGTAGTTGTCGATCTTACAATGCTCCTAGAGTTGCTAAGTACTGAACTTCTACATATCTAAGCAAGTGTGCTTAATTGAATGGGACAACATAGCATACGCCTCTTACACCAACTTTAAATATACCGTAAAACTTCAAACAATTCCCCCCCCCCTTGAATTTAAATTTATTCCCCACCCTTGAATAATGTACCGATTAACATGCTGAGATTGTAAATAATTTCCCCTTTAATGATTCCCCGGTACATTCATCGAGAGAACACTAAAATCGGTACTGTATATTCCAAGCCATACTAGGTACGTAGGAAAATGAATTTTACCATTTGGTCCTCTGCGTGCATTGAATACCCACCATGCCTCATGTGTAATTATATAATATTTCCAATTGTTTACAGCGATAGAAAAACTAAAGCCAAATAAATATAGGTACGTACTTCGGTTCTAGATTGATTTGTGTTGTAGCAAATAATTCCCCCCTCATATAATTCCCCGCCCTCGAATAGTAGTACCGACATCTCATTTATGTAAATAATATACCGGGGAATTATTCGAAGTTTTACGGTAGTATAGGTATACCCATTGAAACGCACACACATTTAATAATAGCAGCATTATTTACACATTTAGTATTAGTTAATATAAACCATAATAATGGAAGGATTCAGCGAGATTTAAAAATAGCGGGTGCTTATTTCAATAGTGAAATCGTCCGATGTTAATATTCCTAAATATGAAATAAATATAATAGGATGCTTTACGAAGAAGAGCAAAAAATGTGAACCATTTTAAACTTGCCGACACCACGCGAGACTTCCAGTTTCAAATTTGTATTATTATTGTGCAATCCTAAATTTTTTCGTTGTGAAATTATGCTCAAAATTTAGACATGATGTATACATATGATACATATGTATATATATATATGTATATATGACAATGTGGATGAAACCTTGCTACAGCGTAATACCGTTCAAGAATATTTTAGGCTAATAGATAAAACTAATAAAAGTTTATATTACACCATTAAATTAGCATTGACGCTTAACTTGTCGCTGAAGAAACCCATGAGAAAAAGGCAACTAAGACCTAATATCATTAGCTGAGTTTTTATACCTGTACAATTATGTGCACAAAAACTGATAGTCTGAGTTCATCAATTTAATCTAAATTTAGGTTGCCTGTCTGATATTTTGCGTTTTTATAATGTTGGGCCATCTTCCAACAATTTTCAGGGTTTTCCTAAAAAAATGATTCAACAACCTCAGCAACCCGTGACCCATGAAAGAAGGAGAAAGGAACGTAGATCAGGGAATTTTTAAGCATTTCACTACCCAATCAGTTACGTGAGCAAGCACATCAATACAGAAAAACTATCAACATGAGTTCGAATTGAATTTAGGAGCAAATGAGTTCTTACGATACTACATTGATTTATTAAGTGATATGGATCCAATGAAAGCACTTTTTTCTGAAATGCAAACATTTTAGAGGCACTCGTGATTTTTTTGCATGAAAAGGTTACAGATGCAAGACTGGAGGCATTCAAGCTGGATACGGTACGGGTATGTATAACAAAACATTCCAAGAAAAAGCTGCTACGTGAAAATAGTTCAACTGAAAGAATCATGCAGTACGAAATAAAGTTATAGATAATATGCAGAATAACCAAATGTAACTGGATAACTACATCATGCTTTCAAAACCCCAGAAAGAAGAACGAGCAACAGCATCAAGCAGGATCATCAGCGTGCGGACAGAGGAATTTCATTCGGATCGACACTGGCCGATTCTTCAACTTCATCAGGCTGTATAATGAATATTACAACTTTAATGTATTTTCCAAAAATACTCAAGTACCTAAATTATACGGAAAACACGTTTTTCTGGCATGAAAAAACTGATATTGATTCTGAAATCAACGTTTGTTTCATATTCCTGAAGTAGATGAAAAATTTGGGTACAAAAAGTTGTTGAATCATTTAAATGAAAGAACTCGTTCTTATTATTGTTTACATGGATGTAAATTTCCTTTCTAAATTCGTAATACATATACTGTCAATATGCTGATTTCTGAGGAAATCCAGTAGTTTATTGCCTGAAATATCTAGTCTACGCGCACATTTCGTTATCCATGGATCATGATTTCTTAATTTCAATACATAATGCAGTATGAATACGCAAATCAAAGCAGTGCAAAAAATATCTACCTGAGTTTGTAATCTCGTCAGCCCTCGAATCCACAAGATCTGACCGGCACTACGACGTTTATCGGAATCAGCGTCGTAACCATCTTCACCAAGAGGAACACCATCGGTGTACTCTTCGGGATGACCTCGTCCCCATCTGTAATAGTAATAGCATAAAAAATGTATGTAGATTTACAGTTTTAATCTTCAAGCAATTAACGGATATCACAACAGGCACCATCATCTTAAATTACACCAATCATAATTGTATGGTTACTTACGACATAATTTTGGGAAGTTTGCGAGTTGGGACTGTCGTAACAAGCTGACCCCAGATAAGTGTGCCAACTCCAAAGAGCAAACACCATAGCCATTGCTCAACACTCAAAGGAAATGTGAAAAATGCACGATCTCCAAAATGCACAATTATAACCTATTACAAATCAAGTGTGAACTATTAGTAGCAACCAGTTTGATAATAAACATAATTTCGTACTGAAGTTTTTCATGCCATGCTAGTTTTTTGCAAAACCACACCAAAAACCAATATCGTACTGTCAAAATTTAGGGAACAAGAATAGCCTCATAACCTGTGACTATACAGGCTGGATGGCGCTTGAAACTTGATTATTGATCAGAAAGGCTATTGCATAAATGAAAAATGGCTTCAACAATATATTATGCCGTATTTAGATAACTGTCGTGCGAATTCCCGAATATAACAGCTCTTAAATTTATTGATTTATTCTACACTATTCGAATATGTAATGATTATCAAACTTATTCCCGGTTTAGAAATATCAGCAACGAATTCTCCTGCGACAAAAAGAACGCTATTGTCAGGCAGTATGGCCGTATTGCATCTATCAATATTACAGTGAGTACGAAGGTTATGTGGGAGTACAAAAACGAAGACCCCATTATCTGCTTATGCACTCTTTCAAATTGCTATCAATCGTAAAATAAGGTTCAGTACATAGACAATATCACATCCTACTTGTTTCAGGTAGTTTCTCATTAGAATCAGAAATGTGGGTTTCAAAATAACTCGTAGGCAAAACATTTTCTTCTAAAATCTGCTACTTACAAACCTACAGGGTTTGGCTGGTCAGCTTCCTGCGATTTTGGCTAAAAGATACTGGTTTACGGTTAGGGTTTACTTACTTGAGACGCAAAAGTAGTGACCCATATGACATAAAATATGGGATTGGTAAAGATGCCAGAAAATACGTTTCTCTGGCCATGAATTTTCCTGGCGTTGATTTCATTGAACAATGTCATCATGACAAAGGTGTTAAATATCATAGTCATATGAACACTAGGCTCATTGATTTCGGTGCCATCATCGATGTCCATTAGATGGTGACCTGAAGAGTGTAAACAGATGTAGATATTAGATTCAGAATCAGAGTTAAGTATCAACGAAGACGGCTTATACGGATTAATGCTTCGGTTCAAACAAATTCGAAGTTTTTCAACACAAATTAACCTAGTACCTCAATACATATTTGCAGCATCTACTCACTAATCTACGATTCTAGTTTAAGTGTGCCGTCTTTCTGACTAAAATATAATGGTATTACTTTTTGGGGAGCATCAAAGAAACTTATGAAAGACAACCAAGATTTTAACAATGCTTAAGTAAATTTGTCAACGGATAAATTCAAAAATGTACCATAAAACAGAAGAGTGAAAATAACAGTAAGTTGATAAACAGCTTGTCCTAAAATGTTTTTCATCATGGTACGTGAAATGAGGGGTTTTGTTCGGCCGTATGGTTTTCGCAAGAGAAGATCTGGTGTGGGCATTTCAGTGGCTAAGGCAAGGGATGCCAAGGTGTCCATAATAAGATTCACCCACAGCATTTGTACAGCCTAAATGAATTAATCTTTATTAAAAATTGTTTTTAAAAATGATTCTCGGGTAGTAAAAAATGACGATTACCTTGAGGGGACTGCTGCTCACGGCACAAGCACCAACGAAGGCCACAATCACAGCAACAACATTAACCGTCAGCTGGAACTGAAGGAACTTGGCAATGCTATCATAGACGTTTCGACCCCACAAGACGGCCTTAACAATGCTTGAGAAATTGTCGTCCGTCAAAATAATGTCCGAGGCCTCTTTGGCCACATCAGTACCAGCGATCCCCTTATCACAACAATTCATGAGTACAATTAAAAGCCCTACCAGTAGTCGAGATAAACAAATAGTCCTGTAAATAAACTTACCATTGCAAAGCCGACGTCAGCTTTCTTCAAAGCTGGTCCATCATTAGTGCCATCGCCAGTAACAGCCACAACTTCACGATTTTCGCTCACCTGAATTAAGTCAGTAATAGGAATTTAAAATCGGCTCCGAAAATATAATACTGCAACAGAGTACAATAACTTGCATACCTTTGACTCAATGATGCCTCTAACAAGAACGTATTTGTCGGTTGGGGAAGACCGGGCTAAAACACGAAGTCGCGGCCAGATTTTGTCCAGCAAATGTTGTTGAATTTCTCCATTAGCATCCCGGATTTTTTGATTAAACTCCTTACCTTCTAGTACAAGAAATTCATCATTTGGCTTGATAATTCCACACTTTTGTGCAATGGAACGGGCAGTATTCACATTATCTCCAGTAACCATCCGTACAGTTATTCCAGCCCTCTGACATTTCCGAATAGCATCGGGTACCTAAAAACGAACACGGCATGTGAATAAAAGTTTCTTTTCACAAAATAATATGTGTAATGATTTGGAGAATACTGGATACCTCGGGTCGCACAGGATCTTCAATGCCGACAAGACATATACAAGTCAAGTTGCTTACAATACCGTCTTCATCCTCCCAGTTCGGTTCAGAATTTACAAGAACCTACATTACCAAATGCAAAATATTATCGAATCATGCAGAATAAGAGCACAAGATTAACTATGTCAACCCCATATTACCTGATTTTCCTCTGCTTTTCCGGGGACAAAGTCTTTATAGGCAATGGATATGGTTCTCAATCCATCACAAGCCATTGGCTCAATAACATCAGAAACAAGTCGCTCCTGCATTTCTTTAGTAAATCTTTCAAGTTTTCCATCCTTAGCAAGTATCCAGGCACACCTACAAAGAGATACATTGACCCATTTAATGAAAAAATTAATACAAGCGAAATTATACTAATTCAAATTTTTTATTTACTTTTTCATGATGATTTCTGAAGCGCCTTTCGTGAACAGGCGAAAACCACCTCCTTCACGAGGAATGACAGTACTCATGGATTTACGAACGGAATTAAAAGTATATACTCGAGTAAAAGATTCTTCTGTAATATGCTCTCTGATTTCGTTATAGTCTTTGCCTAACTCACGTACGAAACCCAGCAATGCGCACTCCGTTTTGTTACCAACTTGCTTCGGCAATTCCCCTGGATTTTCAGGTGGCTATAAAACAATAAAGTGTTTAACATCATCTATATCTTCAACGTAATCTGCTGCTTGAAATCTACAATTCTTTTCACATTCCGTAATCAAAGCGAACTAACTTACCAGCATTCTGGAGGTGTAGGCGCAATTTATGGAGATAGCATGGACAAGTACATCACCTACATTCGTAGGAAGATCGTTGTATTTCGGCAACTTTGCAGTTAATTTTCCATTCAAATATGACTGTACGACTGTCATTCTGTAATTAATAATTCAATTAGCGCTCACGTTTTTCATATATCAGCAATTTATATTTATGACTAAGGCATCGAACCTGTTTGTAGTCAATGTGCCTGTTTTGTCTGAGCAGATAGCCGTTGCATTACCCATTGTTTCACAAGCATCTAAATGCCGGACCAGATTGTTGTCTTTCATCATTTTCTATCAAAAAAAACTAAAATTAAACCCTGAAATTTCCCAAATAAGGACAAAAATGATTGAATTTATGACGTTCGATTCTCATTTTCTGCTCCAGACTAGTCGCTTGGTATGTGGACATCTTTAAATTACCTTAACTGAGTAAGCTAAGGATAAAGTTACGGCCAGGGGTAAACCTTCCGGTACGGCAACAACAAGCACAGTAATGCCTGTAATGATGAACGACACAAACTTTTGAGCGTCGTCTATCTTCAGTTCCTTTCCAAGGATACCATATTGTTGCACAGAAAATCGAACAAACATAATAACCACAGTGATAACGGCAATAGCGGTACCTAAGAAAAAGAATTAAATTTTATAACTTCAGCGTATTAAATAACGATTATCATGTGTCGGTAAACTTTCCATAGATAAACAACATTAAATTACCAGCATAACCAATCTGAATAGCTAGTTTAGTTAATTTTGCTTGAAGCACAGATTTTTCATGGCCTTTATCGTCAGAATCTTTCTTCTCAAGAGGTGGCCCTTCTTCTGGAATAGGGGGAGGACGACCGTCACGAATGGCATGACTGTTTGAAACCACATGCCTGCCATCACCTTGCCCAGCTTCAACGTCTGAGGCCTTCTTAGCTTGTTTCTTAGAAGCTAACAAATAGTTTACAACTTAGTGACGTAAAATTAAAACAGGATAGTCGAGTAAACGGTTAAAATTGTTGTTGACTACCACAAATATATTACCTTTATCTTTCTTTTTCTCCTCTTTTGTTTTCTCCCCTTCTTCCGCAGCAGCACCAAGTAGTGCAAAGATGATTCCTGACTGAGAATTGATGCCGACGGCAGTCACAACCATTCTCCCACTACCCTCCATAACATGTGTTCCTAAAAAATAACAGCATTTTCAATTTCTCTCCTCAAACAAACAATGTAACAAGTATGAAGTAGTGTTCATCAAACAAATCTATTTATGCAATTTGAAAAAAATTAAACACGTACTCAAGTATACATAAAATTAACTGAGTAGAAAAACCTACCGGAAAGAACCATGGGATCTGTAATTTCACTTTTCTTAACATGATCTGATTCACCAGTAAGTGAAGATTCGTCTATCTTTAAGTCGTTGCTCTGCAGCAAAATTCCATCAGCAGGAAGTAAGTCACCATATTTTATCTGGAATTTGTTTAGAAAACATGTTAATGAAATTGATTGTTAGTACTAAGTTATGAAATTAAAACTATACTGTACTGGTGTTTTATATATTTATCCACCTCGAATACTTTCTCAAACCTTTGTACTACTCCCTACAGTCATTTGTAGACGAAACATTGAAAGAAGAAAATAACACTTAATAAATGCAATAGAATAAAGAAAAAACTACCTGACAAATATCACCCACAACAATGTCAGTAACAGGTATTTGGCGAACTTCACCCTCGCGAATAACAGAGAAGTTGTGCTCCCCTTCGATACGGCTTTGTAAGCCCCTGAATTGACGCTCTTTGGTATAATCATTAAAAGCAGTGACCAGCACTACTACAATAACAGAGACAAAAATGGCTACACTGTCAATCCAGCCGTGCTCGTCTTCTTCTTCGCCTGGATGGGGTTCCGAAGTAGAACTGAATTTTGCAACTAGCCACAGAAGCAGGGATACAATCGCAGCAACCATAAGAATTATTAACGTAACATCTTGAACTGCTTCCCACATTAACATCCAAAATGTTTTTGGAGGTTTCGGAGGGATCACGTTGGCGCCATAAACCTGCCGCCGGAGGTCAAGATCAACTTTCGAACCACTTACGCCTGAAAAAAGACCATTCTATAAGTCATACACCTTACATGTTACCTATGCAAGATTACAATACACCATTGAAGTCCTTCGTTTTTTACAATAGTATTTTTATGTCAATAAATATGACCGAGACACACGATTCTGGTGCTGACCTGGCCTGATTCTGGCCTGTCGGCGACAGGATCATTATCTTATTTTTTTGTCTTAAACTTCATGCTGTTTACAAGTCAAAATAAACTTATCGTCCTGCATTTTGCTTCAGATAGGTATTCAAGCTACCAACGAAAGAAACATTTTTTGTAGTTGTGTAGTAAGTTCTAACTTACTAAAGTAGAGACTGCAGCATGTAAGTTATTGGCATCAATAAATTTAAGCAAGGGATACGAACACTAGGTAATTGTACGAATGAGTACGTATTGCATAATCTCTTAACCACACACCGTGTCACAAGGGAAGGCACAGTTCGCATCTCTAGCCCAACGTTTCCTAAGCCAAATAATTATAACCTGGGTGCTTTTTAATCCATTCAACAATATTTTATTGATAAGTTTGCATGTGATCCTACTTAGGTACCTAATTTCTTTTTTCTACATTCCTAGGCACCACTGTAGGTTGATTTACAAAAAATTATCATTCCAATTAAATCTTACCTCTATTCTAACCTGGATCTTAGTCCTAACGAATTATTCTTTTTGAAGAATATTTATGTAATTGTGTAATCTGTGCTTATCATTTAGTGATCCGCATTTTTTCAATTCAAGTAATTGTTTGCTTTTACACATTTTATTGCAATTATCCCAAGCACTTGTTCCGTCATCCAGTTAAAGTACCTACATGTTCTTACCGATCTAGTGCGCATCACCAAGTGCATACAGATTGCAAATGAGCATGTCAGTCCAAGTTATTCTAAATATCCTCGTTTTTCACACTTTTAGACTCACATTGTAAAATAATAGTCTATGTAACGATTTGTAAAGTCACTATCACTACTTTAGCTCCACCTCTATCCATAAGGGAGACAACGGCAGGTTTTATTTTCACTGGTCAAGTTCTTAATTCTAATCGATACTAAAAATGACTAACCAGTGGTAAAAAACTCGACTCTTGTTTTATATGTTATTACTTAATTAACGCATATCATCATTACTCTAGTTTAGAGCCACATATAAATAACAAATGAATTGATGATCTGTATTCAGACTTGATCCATTGATTGCATTCCACACTGGCGTACACGTAAGTAGGTATTATTATATTATTTCAATAACTTTAGGGGCAAATTACGGCGCCGTATAGCAATCCAAGTAGTCAGCAAAAAGTGGAGCAGTTTTCTAAAACCCTGACAAGTGCAGCGTTTTGCTTTGGGTTAATTTGTGTTCCTGGTACGTATCGTATAGATACTTGAGATTCAACAGTATCAAACTATATATACGGCATACAAAAGTTACTGTTTCTTTGTTGCACTAAATTGTAGACGGGTATTAACCGAGCCATTCGATCAGTACCAGCATCAATCAGGTAGATGTTCACTTGATCAGTTGAACAGTTCAAGCTATGAAAAACGAACATCAAATTATTTCATTTTAGTTTATTTTTAGAACAAACTGCTACGCTTCGTGCAATGAAATGAAAGGATGAGCACTGTTTTCTACATAACACTGAACATTTTGATACACGCCTATCAAGTTGTATTCAGGTCACCAGGGTCACCTCTGACCTCAGCCATTTCAGAACACATCTCTAGCTTCCATATTTTGGATACAAATCATGCGTATCGGATTATCGGATTGTTCAGTGTAATCTAACATAAATATCCGTTTGCCGAGAGCAATGTGTAAAGTTTCATGCCGTTGTCGGATGCTAGGATAGACTCTAGACTTCCATTAAAATTTAAAAAAAGTGTACCATTTCTCCATTTGAAAAAATATCAAAAACGACACAGATGATTTACAAACACTGAGCAGCAATTATGCTGGATGGTAAGTAACATTATTGGCGGTATACTCGACGACTTTACACTTTTCCACTTCCAACGTTGAACTTATAATTTCCATGAATATCTTCAAATCAAAGCGGTGTGACCACGTAAACAATGCGCACCCGATAAAATCCAGAACATATTTTCCCCATTCATATTTAAATCAAAATAATTAACAAAATTAAAATTATTCTGATTCTAGCAAGGACTTTTCAACTTCTTTATTTCTTGTTGGTTCTGGAATATTTTTTCCACATGAGTGAATACATTTTCACCACCACTAGCTTTCATGGCGAATTCGTTTGCAAAGATGGAAGTGGAAAGGTGGAAAGTAATCCAGTACACAGCTATTCATCAATCAACACAACCTGTGTAAGATATTTACAATCCAGGTTATATTTTTCGTTGAATAGATTTGTTAGCGATGAGTAGGAGATGAGCAAGAGGTGAGTAAGACGTGAGTAAGAGGTTAGTAAGACGTGAGTAAGAGGTTAGTAAGAGATGAATAAGAGGTATTATTCATCGTTTACTAATTTCCTATTGTAGTGAAAGTTGTCTCCAGATGAGTTTTACCCACCCACTCTACTAATCATCTTCATCTCATCTCCAACCCAAATTATCAACGAAAAGTTAATGCAGGACTGTAAATCTATTATTCATTAGAGATGAGGAACAGATGCTTTATTTTCAAATCCAAGATTTCCAGTTCGGAGAGTGTACGCAGTGGTACCAAATTTAATACTTCCCGCCTCTACATGTTTCCCGTCAAAATTTTGAAATTAGGAATAATTCCCAGCTCCTAATAATTCCTTGGTAAATTATCCTGTTTATTTTTTATTCTCTGATTTTTGAAAATATTTATGCTTTTAGCGATATTTTAAATTTTGATCTTATTGGATTTACCTACCTAAGTCAAAATAAGAGAAGATGAAGTCTACTACCAACTGAATTGAATTTGAAAAACTCATGACAGCTTGATTTTTTATGTTCTGATATTACTTTAAATCCTGATGTCCATTTTATTATGTGGTCCTCGATGCAAAAATAACCATATAATAGCGACACGAAATCGATTAGGACATAAACACTACAACTAAAATCGATTAAATTAAACAAATAAAAATATTAAGTATGTTTATATGCATTAGTAGAAAATATTACAAAAAAGTGCATTCGGATTCGTACAGGATTGAAAAATGCAAACTATTCCATCTCTCACTGTACAGACGTAATATGAGTACAACAAAATTACTTCGAGCATAGAGCTCGATTCCCAAAATTACAAGAATATAAATACCTATACAATTTATACATCATTTATACTGCAAAACAGTATATACTCTTTCTTGTTTTTCGAGAATGCAATAAGGCGTTACCACATGACGTTATTACAAAATTGTATAACTCCGGAAAGACAAACCTTAAGGAAGCAATTTAATTACCTACATAGTTGTAGTGCATTTATTCTACACCAATGTTACTTCTATACTACTGTACGAACGAAGATGTTTTACTTTCAACCAGCAAGGGAGCTAGTGTTCAAAAATTACATGATATTTTACCGTTTTCAAAATCATACCCAAAAGATGCCCTTTGTATTTGATTTCCGTACATACACTGCCTACACCATATACCTACAGTAATTATTCCTTGTATGATTATTCCGCAATCATTAACGAGCGGATTTTGGTGTTTTCAGAATTATGACACACTGACGGATGAGCTAAATGTAGACAATCCAGTACGCATAATAAAGCACACATACTTAAGAAACACAATATTCCATAAGTTTTACGGGAAAACATAACTTCCAGTAGATACATATTCAACCAATTCTTTGTAGTTGCCTGAATATTTTACACACATGAGCTAATGTCAAGAGCTTGGACTTTGTCGCATTTGGAAAATTTAATTTAAAGTTTAAATACATAATCTTATATTTTTAAAACGCCAATTCGCAGCACTTCAACTTAAAATATCACATAGGTAATATAAAATAATGTTTTGAAATGGCATATCCACAAATAATCAACTATCGACTGTATGATTGCCCTGTTTTTTATGCGTAGCCTAACCCCCATTTTCATGGTGCGGAGGTCTGGTAAAAAGGTACAAATTACCGGTAAATACAGGTGACAGAATTTTTTGAATTTTTTCATGAAGTTATATTAAGTGGCAGACAGTACCTACTTTTTATCAGTATACATTCATGCTGAAAATTGAGTATTCTTAATCACCATTACTATGGTACTGTAAATCCCCAATACATTTGCAGCAGCCCCAATAAAACGACTAAAACTAAGATCAGAAAAAAAAATTTGGCTGCTTCAAATGGGTGTTAAATTTAAATTCGTCCATTGGTTTCAGTTTAGAATGGAATATAATATAATACTTGCATAGCCATATGTATATGCTATTTACTGTTTTCGCATAAATATTATATTAATCTGACTCCATGTCACTATCTGCCACTTCATATATAGTTAAATACCACCCTAGACCGGTGACACCTTATGTTACCCTAAATAATAGTACGTGAAGAACTCTGTTTAGGTTTATACCAGCACAAAGCAAGGCTTAAAATCCTAGATTACAAACATTAAACTTTCCGACTTGATGAAATTGTCACTTTTCTTCACATACCGTCTTCGACCTGATTCGATGTAATTTCGAAAATTTAAAAACCACTTGTTTGTGGCTAAAGGACACTCATGGAAGAAAATCCTAAGCTAGCTAGCTCCGTGGTAGAATCATATTATTAGTAGTACGAGCGATCTGACCCACAATGTTACATCAGATCACATTAATCTAGATTTAGTTTCAATACTCACCAGGTAAAGGACACTCGCTAAATTTCACATAAACTTACAAAAAAAATAGAAAACGTCAATTACCGTTTACAGGAGATGAGGCAAGCTTCCTGCATATTTCTGTAGTGCCACCAAAGTTTGCAACCTTTTCGAGTCCCTCGGATCCCCGTGATTCCATTAATTCACGGAGTTCTTTGAGGCTGATTTTAAATTGGGATGGAAGGCTTTGGTCACCCATATTGGCTAGTTTTTCTCAATCTGATCTTCACACAGAAATATTCCAAATACTCAGCCTTTGGGCTAAGACGAACTACTTAGAGTGCACGTTGCTCTAAGAGAAATTCCGGGTGATGCGAACTATATAAGTGGTAACCACAGCAGCTCTCCGAAGGCCTCAAATGGCCCTGAACCACTGTAAAAATGTAATTAAAACCAAACTCTGTACTTCCACAGAAAAAAACATTTTATTGTATTTTACATTACTCTGAACAGCTGCAACTTTGGAAATGGGAACAAAATTAGTGTAGAACTTAAATTGCTTAATTATACTGTCCAGTGCAGTATGATTCCTAACTTTATGCTCTGTTCTATTCGATGGCTTGAAATAATTTTGTTTTTGAGTCTGTATAATGATTTAGTAAAATGCCATTTAAAAGTATACTTCCATGGGATTATTAGAACTTTTCAGCGATTAGGAGAACTGGTATGCCATGAAAATGACTACAATAGATACACCACTGTAATTTTAATTCAGAGCCGAAAGGTTAATCGAGGAAAGCTACCTCGAGATTTATTATAGAATTTAAACCGTGTTGCACTATGTGGCAGAAGCAGCTTCTCATACAAGAAGAACAAGTTGAGCTCGTTTTCCATTGCATCACCGAGATCAGAGGAGATGAACCCTTATTCAAGACTCTAAATTTAGTACAAGATATTTTGGGTATCGGATGGGCCCCGTACCTTTCACTTAACATCGAGCAAATATTACAGACTGCTGAGGAACAAATGCTCCGACATCCACCACAGATATCCAAACATTTTGATACGCCGAGAATTGAAGCCACACTAAATGAACCCTCCATTGTTTCTGAAATCACTTTATACAGTCACTAATACCAATTCCTCAGGAACAACCAACAAGCCAATAAATTTTTGAAGTCACTCAAGAAATCACTATCACATGCCTGGTTGATACAGGTTCAGTAGCAACAATATCGTTCTTGGATTGAAATATAGAGTAAACATAGTGAGTGCACCGTAAATTCTTATATTAGAAGGCGTCAATGAGTTGGCCGATGATGGAATTCCAAGCCATTCACACACATTGTCACAAAGGCCATTTCAAAGGATTGGTATTCGAGATAAACACAGGCTGGGGGGCTCACTGAGCCACCAAGCCTTCAGTGTATGATCTCAACTTGACAGACATCGTCACGGGCTTAAGATGGACACAGCCGTCTGAATCGGGCACAACACAATGTGTTTTTGTCATGAGAAAAATTCAGCCACTCTCCTCAGAACAATCACTGGTTGACCACCATGTACGGATTTCATCGATTCCACCCGTCCTTGTGTGGAAGCAGAAAGAACCATACTCTAGTTGACATCGTGCCAATTTCTGCTTCTGTACTTTAACATCGATCGGCGCATGAAATTCACTCTACCTTGTAAAAGGGCAGGAACGTCTACGTCTGCTGGTGAAAATCTACTGTGTTTGCCTACATGCTTTCGGTCGTTTTGCCAGACACGAGATATCAACGCCCGGGAACAAATGACAATTGTGTCCATTCTATAAAGACGTCCCTGTCCTTTTAAGTATATTATTGGGTCCACATACTTCCCTCTACATTTATGCCGATACGAGATACTGTGTAATAATGGTTTCCATGGCAAGAAAATTTTCGCTCGGTCCAGACCCAAGGCTCATGCTAGCCACCCCAAATCTATGCCTAGTTTCGCCCGCACCACCAGCACGCGTTGTACCGGTTTAATCAATTGCATCATGAAACAAAAGAAGACTCGTCCCTGCGGACGATTCTTCCGTAGGTTTCCATTTCTTTCGGATTTTAACCAAAGTCCAGTACTATTTGTATTAGTACACTCTGTAGTTTACTGGACAAAGACACTGGAATAATTTAGGCGTTAGTCGCCGTGTCAAAATATAGAAGAGAACAAATAGATCTTTTGATTGTAAGAGGCCCAAGAGGTTTCAGTAGGGGTGTCTCATCGTCTACCTATTCTTAGTCAGCCACCCACAATGCAAAAGGACTCGGACTTTTTGCGGGTTTTTTGCTACTTTAGGAGTTACATGGACAACATATAGGGAAGTCCCCGCATTCATCCCCCGTTGGATAGGCTCCTGTGCCGTACCCCATCCATTTTTTGGACACTGATCGTCACAGGGTAGAGTAGATGAGAGGATTACGATTTCGCGAAATGCTACAAGTTTAGCAAGCAGAGCACAGCTCTGCCTCGACTGAAGAACACAAGACACGCCAGCTTGGGCACAAAAGCAATCAATACATCACACTCTTCCATTCCAGCCCTTCTTTCCTGCTCTGTCTGCACTGCTCCCATCTTTCTCAGTTATTCCTCCTTTGCTCTTCACAAAACCTCCTTCCTTCAGGTTACCTCGACTCATGCTCTTTCACTCCCGAATTCTTAAGCTGAACCAGATACCCAAAATTGCTTCCCATAATGTGCAACTTCTGCCTTTTCCCCTCTACGGGCCAAGACCCATTTTCACATATTCACTTACTCCAGTTTCGGAACATACCTACTACATACCTATTCTCATTACTAACCCACATACATAACTCCAAGCTCATTTTAATACCGTTTTAGATCACCTTTTACAACTCCACTTTTTTATAATTCAATTAAACGATTTTCCCCGACGACTACATGTACATTATGTATATTATGCATCCTCCTACTGCCCATAAACTTTTACCTTGTCGCACCATATGTAATACACAACAATAAAATTAGCATCACTGTAAAGAACATACTAGTAATTAACCATTACAAATAGCGGAAATTAAAGCCAAATGTAACATGGTTTTAAATGGATGTCCTATATGCTAGGCTAAAATTAATCCACAACTCCTAGCACGACTAATTTTGAATAAGTACGACTATTCTTGCCTATGCAAATAGTATGCAATACCTAACTTACAGGCTTCACTGCACATTGTCCACATTGTCTCTCGCGATTTGGGAATTCAAATGTAAATGAAAATAGTTATCAATGATAAATATGCAGATAATGTTCAGACATTTTTATGTACCCAGGTCCTAATTGTCTTAGCGAAAGTTAAAAAATCTGTCGAAATTGTTGAAGCTAAAATCCATATGTTAAACCAGACAAGAAGTCAAATTCAATCACACGTCATTCATGCACGATCCTTGAAATTACAACCCCAAATTGTCCTGAACAGACATATTAACCAGGTATCTATCACCGATTAAATTCTTAATTGAACCGACTTCAAAAAAATTAAATGATACAACAAGTACCAAATATAATGGTAAAAACAGAAATGCTAACCACAGAATCATCAAAACATGAAGGATTCTATTGTTAACGTTACTATTGTTTTATTTAAATTTGAAGGTTTCTGCTGTTCTTGATACAATGGTTCCATTTAATCTTTTCAAAGGCGGTTTAATTTTTGCGTGTTAGCATTTAATCGGGGATAGATAGTTACCATGTCTGAACCCGAACAGCGTGTCAGCCTGTACACTTAGAATCAACAAAAAACCAAAAACCAAATACATTAGTATATGTACTTTGAACGTAAATTTTTCAGTTCAATGATAACAACAATGACATTAGTTGTACACTTAGAAAGTCGTAAATCGTAAACACAACAACAAACGAAATCGCCGGCCTCTCAAGAAGGCCTGTTTCTTAAGATGGCCGAGCCGTCTAATATCTACGGCACGCAACTTCAATTATTACCAATAATCAGCATACTTAATACTTGATACGTTGTACCCATTGAAATAAATGCATGCGAATGATTTCGATTTCGAAGCAACATTTAACCGATACCTACATCTAATCGAAATTTTGCCTTTTGCCGTTTCGAATTCGTCGTCGATTTGGTTCTACTTTTAGAAAAANGTCTAATATCTACGGCACGCAACTTCAATTATTACCAATAATCAGCATACTTAATACTTGATACGTTGTACCCATTGAAATAAATGCATGCGAATGATTTCGATTTCGAAGCAACATTTAACCGATACCTACATCTAATCGAAATTTTGCCTTTTGCCGTTTCGAATTCGTCGTCGACTTGGTTCTACTTTTAGAAAAATAATTAGAATAAATAATGAGTCCAGGAAGTTTTACTTTTATGTTAGATGCATCTAAATTTGCATCTGAAAACGGTGAGGCCGTAGCTCGGAAATTTCATTTCAAACCAAAGCAAATTTGTTCACAGAAAAGTACGAAGGAGCTACTAGGTAATTCATTCAACTAGTACATTGCAGTTAATAATGAATACTTCTAAATAAATAATTCAAAATCATTAGAATTAAGGAATCCCTGTATATATTTTGGTAGAACGACAGGAAGGCAGAAGTTCAGCGCCCGTATGGGCTCAAATTACGCCCAATAAAATGTGCTCGACCGAGCGCTTTACTCCTGTTTGGACGCAAACGTTAAGCTTATTCAAGCGCATTTTGCTCCGGAATGAGCGTATTCTGAACAAACCCGTTTCGGAAACGGGTATACATTGACTGACGGCGGTCGTTGTTACTATCAGAAAGTGCGTATGAAATTCTAGTTTCACCGACGGATTCTTAAATCCATAACGTAGAGTACGCTTAAAAATTAGGCGTTTTTGAAAGCATTTTAGGGGCTGTCAATAAAATACAAACCTACAACGAATATATGACCAGAAGTCCAGAGAACCAATCAGCCCTTCAAAAGCAATTTAATTAAAGTTATTAGTGTCTATGAATTAGGAGTCGACACTCAACACTGACAACTGTTTTATAAACATTTACAAACTAATTCGAAGAAGAGGACCTAATTTTAAACGTTGTTTGTGTACTTTCACTTTTGCAGTTTGGAACTTTTTTAATTGAATTATTGAGGTGTTTTCAAAAATTACAAATTAAGTAAGTAATCATTCAACAACTGGCAACTGGCTCTGATTTTAAATATTTACCTAACTGGCATTATCGACAATCTACAATCGGTGTGAACAGAATCACTGAACTGCAGTTGTGATCCAAATGCATCCTAAGCTCCACCTTATTAGCAGAATAAGACTCAGTCAGCTAAGTAAGAATTAATACAAGTTGGGTGTAAAACTACATACCCGGTACAATTTATAAGGTGCCCAAAACTGTAATATTCGTTCAACATTAGTAATGTATAAGCATAGGGTGCGCTCAAATGGGCGCATTTCACTACCTGAAAAGTTGAGCGTAATTTGAGCCCAAGCGGGAGCTAAATTCCGGACTTGTGACTGACAAGGAGACACGGCTAATTCATATATTGACATTAACCATTAACTGTCAATATATTGTTCCATGTTAGCCATTCCATAATTAATGATCATGGCAAGTCTTTAAAGGTAACCGGTCTCTAAAGGTGGTCGGTGTCTAAAGGTGGCCGGTCTCTAAAGGTGGCCGGTTTCTAAAGGTGGCTGGTCTGTAATGGTGGCAGGGGGGTCAACCCCGAAGTTTTAAAAGGATGCCCGGGCTTCCTTTAGAAGTTTTACGGTAGTATCACTTCCACTTTTGTTTGTTTGTCCATCTCACTCAATTTCTATGTGTACGTACTCCACAACTATGTAATTTCACTAGCACTATATACTTATACTCTAGTTACGTAAGTAGTAATTAATATTAAGATGATTGCACAGATATTACCGAAACACAGGTTGAAATGTTGTAAGAAATTCCAAAATCCGAGTCTTCTCAATCCCAGGCCACAAGGTAAAATGATTTGAAATTTGAATACTGGCACTCACTGCTTCCGCAGGGGTTCTCCCGTAAAAGACGTTATGGTCTTCTCCATTCAATAGGAGGGAGTGTCAGACTAGACTGGGCATTTAAGCTTTGAGTGTTAAGTTAGACATGGGTGGGTGAGCGCATGTGCGCTCACATCATCTTATGCACAACCCCCACTCCCACTGTGTGGAGCTGGATTGAGAAGACGAAGAAGGCATCGCCTTCTTTGTACCAAACCAAAGCCAAGACAAGGAACTCCCTTGTGCTTCGCCAATGTATAAAACCACACTACTCTATATTAAAGTTGTCACTTATTCCACCGCCATCACCGAGTTTAAACCTGCTACTGCATCCCAGTAGCCCTTTATGCTGCACCAGTCAATAGTGCCTTCCAAACGCACCGTCTTCCTCTCATCCCCACATATATTCTCACACTGGCAAAGTAACTGTAGGTCAAGGGGAAGCCTTCAAACAGACCTAACACAATATTGCTAACCTATCCTGCTAATTCTCGGTCTATACATCTCATGAATGATTTAGAGTTTAGCAGATTACAGCTTTTTATATGAAGGGCCCCGGCCCTTAAAGGACATCGGAAATTTTGGAATAGATAGTGCTGCACTAAACCCGAGACAGGTGTAAAGAAAGCAGAGAGGTTTGCATAAACGGTTTATACCAGGAGTAAGAAAATTTAATGGTGAACACAATAAAAAACATTTATTTAACTTTTCCACAAATGTTGGTTGAAAAGTGTCCGTAGAGTCTCACCACACCTTTAGTAGAATTATGCGTAGGGAGTATACTACATTTTAGCGCAACAAAAGAATCATGTACTCTAGTAACCCATATCTGGTCGAGAGTTCGTATGTTAGTATGTCCAAAGAGCGCTGTGAGTTGTAGTGCATAATGTACATAGGTAAATATCCCAAGTAATTATTATGACTTTTGTTCTTATCAATCGTGATTATATTAAATAAACTTATTTAGATACGTACCTGCTTCGGTTTGAGTCTCAAATACCACGACTTAAAATTGTGTAACTGATGTGACACTAAGATTTGTTTGATCGTATGTGAGCCTGAATTTTCGAGCTCAAGCTTTAGTTTTCAAGTGACTGAGTCTAAACTTATTCACAAAAAGATTATGTCTATAGTAAACATAATAATTTCTAATACGCAGCGTACACTTTGTTACAAGTTCAACTAGAACAGTGCTTTCGGCACTTCATACTTTGAATAATGCGTAGAGAAAAAATAAATAAAAACTAAAACGAGTACCTTTAGTAATGTTACTACACTAATATAAGACCACAAGTGATGGGCCCGAAAACTGTAGGTATCTTTTCAAAAATACAGCCGGTTACTTCAGCGTCTACAAACGGAATGATATGTTAAAACTCTATGCCTACCCCATTAAATTTCCTCACAGATTTGTTAGTCAGCCTAACAATAATGTGCTTGGCGAACATTTAAATTTTATCATTAGCCATTTGTTTGTACGCTACAATTACCTTGCATATCTTGGAAGTTTGACGCGAGCAAGTAGATACTGCAAACAAAACACACACGTAAACATGTATCCCCGAGATAAAGAGAAAAGGGAACGCATAATGCTTACAAAGTTTAGCCTTCAACATAATATTAATGTAATAATAATCTTATGTAGATATGGTCCATAAATATCCTGACGATGTAAATCCGAAGGGCGAGAACAATATTGTTGCAGGTAGACATTCCTATAAAGGCATCTATTATATGTACCAATTTATTAACCGACAATATTGTAATTATATACCTACCACCAAGTACGATTGGTGATCTTCAAATATCTGTTTGGTCAATTCAATACCCAATCCAATACATACAACCTGAAGTCAAGTGTGCAGATCATTTGGAAGGAACAATGCCTGGGTGCAGTGTCATATCTGAGTGAATTAAGACATGTAACGACAGCCAAAAATTGAATGCGCACTGATCTACATTATTTTATTCTACTTGTGGACTGCCTTCAAGTTCAGCTGCAGGGTATAGCACTTTCAGTCATAATTAAATATCTAGTCCAACTGATGTCATGCATGCCCATGTAATGCATGCAATTAGTTCGTAAAGGCAGTCTAGTAATTTCAAGCTGACAAATAAATCTTTAGGTGATAATGGGAATGAAATCATTTTGAAAAGTTGAAGAACTTTGGCTTTAACAGTTGAGTGACAGTGTCAGATAACCATTTCTTACAGTTACCTTCGTTCTTAACAGTATACACTGAGTATTATTCCTGTATATTGCTTGCTCTCACGACGCCGTATTGAGCAGACAATACATATCGGCAGGACCCAATTCTATCTCTAAATGAACTCGATTGCAACTGCCATCGCCATCCAGTACAATGAAGAAAAAATCGTAATTCAAACGTTCTGTCGCTGGAACATCTCTCCGGGCTTTTGCCTTGCTAAAAACTTGCCAAGCTGTGTAAATATTTATCTGAAAAAGCAAAACAAGTGAGACGTATAACCCTTGAAGTTCTCACAAAAATAAACTTTTCACCTACCGTGAATGACAGGCAAACATCTTTTACTTTCACTCTGAAAATGTTCACTATCCAGACACACAAGACTGGTTGAGTTAATTATTGTACATACAACCTTTTACCCGAAGCAATGGTTGGACACACAGATCTAAAGCTTTCAACTAGCCTTCTTCTTTTTTTGAACTACTTTTCTTACACATGGTGATCGGGACTTGTTTATGTCGAAAAAATAGAAATATACACGACAGTAATGTTTTACTAAAATCGCTGCATTACAGTAGTAGGATTCTAATAGCCAATCGTACTCCGATTATAACGTAATTTAATTAGTGTATAAAATTATTGCGCTCCTTCAGCAGAATGGGGTCCAAATTATAACATATTATTATGGGAAAACAATAATTTTCATTGTACGCGAATTTTGTAGTTTTAATCTCCGTGCAACAGTGCATATACTGTTGAGATTTCAACGTACAACTAGAGATTAACAAAAACATTAGAGGCTGTACATTCATCGTCGATCTTTTCTTTCATCAACGCTGAGCCGACTTGAATTACTATATCGTGAACTTTTTAGGCCGAGGCTGTGAGATCATCATAACAAAGGAAAATACAGTTTTGTTCCCTTCCAATATTTTCGAGTCAAGAGATATTTTTGTAAAAATAAATAGACAGAACGCTTGTTTAATCTGATTTTTTTCGTTGTCGACTAAATTCTTCTAAAGTAAAGTACAAATCCGCGAAGAAGCTCTACTATAATAATACACCAAACTGCTTTTAACAAGCACAGTGCAGACTTTGTGTATATTCCTCATTGTTTGTCAGTAAACAGATTTTTACAACAGCCTTCAGATAGGCTTGATGAAAGCATTTCATTTAGGATCGTAATGAATGATCACCCAGTATGTAAATGTTTTCATTATCATTGTAGCTAGTTTTTGACACAAGTACATAATATCACACATTTAATTATACGAAAAGATAAAAACCTCGTAGGTGTATATATTCCACCTCAACGTCAAAGTCCTGATAGTACAATATGCACATGTCTTTGTCCATTCGGAAGTAAAGTTCAAGTTGAGTCCACCGCGGAGCTGGCTAGGCAACAAGAAGCTTGTAGAGAAATAAATTTGCACAAAAATGAACTTGAATTTTACCCAACAGTAGTAAATTATTTACGAATGATTAATGTTATTCCTATACTTTCATTGTTTGCTCATCCTATATTGAGGAACAACAATCATAGCACCATAGTGTGTTTCTATTCTATGTATAACATTCATATTGCGTACTAGAATTGGCTATTTGATCTCAATTTTATTGAGAATAAAGTGATGCTATCTGCTACGTATAGCCAATAAACTGAAGTGACTAATCTGGTAGAATGGGAACACACCGTACGTCATAATAATAACAACCGCTAGAATGACGGAAACATGAATGAAAGACTCATCATTGACGTTGATTGGGAGACGACGTACAAAAGGTCCTTCAGGGATTATGCAAACGCATTTTTCATATATGCTTATCTATTATTGTAAAAGCTGTGTACAAAAACTTCTGGTAGTTTTAGTCGTATAACTGATAATGATAATATTGTTGTTTATTAACGTGTATCCAGGACATAGTAGTGTGTTTGTAGATGTTTCTGTTAATATATAATCACTGCGGTTCAATACTCAATTACTTTTTGATATTATTTTTGATTATTATCCTGGATTGCTGTGGACAAATCACAGATATGAGTGTGCGTCCGCGTACAAAATGAATTTTATATGGAAGGAAGAGTATTGTCAAGTACGTGTAAACAGTAATTGACTAAAATGTCAATTCAAGATAGCAGGTCTGAATCAGAGTAGAATAGTGAAATTATAAATAAATAACATGAATTACTAGCGTGAACCGTTTTCCGCATTGGAGTTAGGGTTGAATCAGAGCAATTGGGAAAGATGTTGACGTTGGTGTATTTGGAATCAGAACAATATACCTACGTCAAAGAAAGCTCTCGATTGATATAATTACACGTATGTATAATTATAGAAAGCATTTTTTATGATTTAATTGAATCCGGCTCTGTCCTGTAGTGCTTACATGTAATTCGAATCTGGTTCTGTCTATTTCATCGGCTTACTCAGATACGAAATCTAATTTTAAACTTATCTGATTTTTTTTTGACAAACAGTTGGGAAGGTCTGGTTACAATTTACAATGCTCTCAAAATGTGCAATGCAGTGTTCGGAGAAATGGAATGGTATTATCGTGGTAGAATTACAGACTCCTGTCTAATTTTTTTTTGGGAACTTAGACTGAAGCTGTAAATCCTAGACACTTTTTGTACACGGATTTGTAAAGGCCCAAATTTATAATTTTTACTTACTTCTGACTATAGGGACTGGTTTTGTGGTAGCTGGGTTGTGGCTGAATTACTGCAACCGGAGGTTTACGGTCTGCTATTAAAATTTCAGTGGATGAGAGTACATTTTAATTATTATGGTTTTATTTGTACAACAAGAACACTATCTAATTAGCATCTTGAAAGTTTGCTTATTCTTTTATATAAAATTCATGCAGTAATTTGCCATTCAGCCTGAAAATATTCCGGATGACAAACTTACTGCAAATTAGACTGCAGATGTTATCCAGTCATACCTAAACAAACCAGATGAGTGGGTAGAGTAACATATTTTATGTGGTCGTATTATAACTTCCTTACATTATCCGGTGCAAATATATTGATGTTGTCGAGTAAAGGATTTGATATTTTTATGTGGCACGTAAACATTTTGTCATAGCCGCACTCCTGAATTAAAAAGAATCAAAATATTTTCCATTTTACTGTCAATAGTTCAGCATAACAAGGATGATTTTATGACTCACATGCGTAGCAAACAAAAAAGGGAGAAAGAGAAATGGCCAAACGAAAAATCTAAGGATAACTTCACATCTGAAGAGGTTGTCATTCCGCAGAAGTGCTGCACTATACTGTTATATTGTGATTGTGGAGATCATATTTCACTTTCTTGCCCGCAGGTGCTCGGACTGTACGAGCGGGTAATGATGCTTGGATTGGGCCATGTTAACACATCTGACAGTACCTAGTGCTTCAAGGTGCTACTGCGAGTTCTACAGAATAATTACGATGGAACCAGCGCAACGCGGTGATATTTTCCAGTGATCGTAGAAAAGGAATAATCACGTCATAATTTACCAAAAAATGAAGAATAACAAATATTTACCGCGGCACTATTATTCTTTGCATTTTTACAGAGTAATTCAGCACAACGACTAGTAGTCCACGAGAAATAATGAACTTATGAAAGCAAGTTTTGATCGAACGAATTGATGATACAAGTTTTTCTCACGTTTGAATGTTATTGCAAACCAGAAGCTCTTTCTAATATTTTGTCACGTAAATATCATTAGCATTGATTAAATACAATCATTTCATGCTCAAAAAACCCTTTTAGACCGGCTTCGTTCGTGATCAACTCCTCCACGGTTTTATACGCCTTACGTATGCACACTTTCATGTTTCACTGTGGTTATCTTGCGGATCGGTATACGCAATGGTTCTATTTTACCCCATACATCCCTTTCGCCACTGTTTCGACCATTTGTCAGTCAGGCCTTACATTACCATAGCTGATTTACAAGAGCCCACCTTAAATGATCATGACAAAATGTTTACAATTGAAAAATCAGACGCCCTACTGCAGTTTAAATCCTGCTTGTTAACAATTTTACTCAACTCTTTAAAGTTTCCTGCATCAAGGTGATAGTGAGTTTGTACGGAACTTCATTTGGCACTTTTTAGTTTTAAGAATACGGATTACTTAATTATGGAAGTCCCATGCATTTAATATCCCTAATCCTAAGCCTACAAAGCACCAGAATTGGCTGAGTAGAAACTCACGAATAAGGAAAAACTACCGCAACCGCACTACTATCTTTCCAGTTAAGACTTTACAACACTACAACTATAAACGTGGCAATGGAAAGTTAATATTCCAGAATTCTTGAGATAAGCGATCTCACAGTGTCAAGGCTCGGTGTGAATATTTTTGCAAAATAGCTTTAACACCATATAACCTGCCAGAGCTTCATGTAGATTTAGGTGCATACCTACATTCACTATCATACCACTCACAGATTAATTTTCACTTCAGACCAATGCTCGTAAAAGAACTTTCCTATGGTATACATAAAATATGCCATGAATTAAGCCTGAGCACGATCGTTTTTACAAATGAAATACTCAAAAAGTCTATTAAATCCGGGATGTGTGCGAATGCTTTTTTTCCAATTCCAACCATAATCAAATCGATGTCTGAATCTTTATGCGATTGCTTTAACCTGAAAAATTCCGGCCACTAGTAATTAACATTGCTTTTTGCTCTTGCTTTTTCACTGCTCCATGCAATAAATTAGGATTTCCTGCTATTTTGATTCAATTGAAAACATGAAAATTTACGGCGACGAGCGATGAGAATGGACAATGAGTATAAATATAGGTTGAACTTATTAGGTTCATGTACCTACACGCATTTCTGATTTGTCTTATGAAGTGCCTTAAGTTGTTGAGACATGAGATGTAATAACACTGTCAATGTATATAAATCTACACCTATGTGAATATTATGGTACTGAGGAGTCATTGAGTTTATATACACTGAAGAAAAAAGAGAGGAAACTTAGTTCATTACAACCTGATATTGAAAGTGGAAACAAAGGAAGTAAGTCATTATTTATTATGTTACTTTCATGGTGATTAACTAATACGCATGTGTATATATATATGAATGTGAAGACATAAAACTGCTTTCACACTATTTGAAGCTAGTTCAAATCAAAGGTCAACATACTCACGATTAGCAGCTTTTGGACGTGCTTACTATTTACTACCATTGCACTCATTGTTAGAGTCAGAATACCAGAATAAAACAAGAGAGTCCCTCAAAAATTAAAATGTAAAACTAGACCTCTGAGAAAAAATCTACTAAATAGGTATGTATAGTAATTCTTTATCCCACAATATTTATGCTAAAAATGTAGGTAGGTACACGTTTCCAGTTACCAGGTTGTAAGCTCTAAGGTTGCTATTTTGTTATCCAAGAAATCGCAACTGTGTGAACTGCATGGATTTGTACATCGTGGAAACTCACCCGTAGAATTATTGCATGTAAATATACAATAAACACTTATAAATCGTAAATTTATTTTTAGCCATATAACATACCCTGTAACCGAAATAGAATCAAATGTAGTCAAATTCTATGCACGTAATCCAACAAGAACAATCAGAAACCATCTTCTGAATTTAGCCGCATGAACGTTTTAATTTACATTTGATATATACACCGGCAAGTACGAAAAGCAGGTACAAGTTCAACGTAAAGCAGATTCATACATGTGTAATTAATGGAACTATGACCTTCTTAAAATATTCTAGCGACCACCCTACCTTTGTGGTAGCATGCTACGGCATATATGTAACATTATATTGGATACACATCTTGACGACTTGAGCACGGTAAGTCAAAGGTTTCGTTTCAAATTATCCATACTTATAATTACAGGTATTGGCGCCTGTGTACGAGACCAAGGAACAAACTAGCTTTACATTGTGTATACGACGTGCATATGATTTGTAAGTTGTTAGTATATATGTGTCCTTTGTTGGAGGTAGTAATTTTTTATTTCCAGGATGCATGTGAATACATACCGTTGGAAAAGAAGTCATGAATAGATCGTGAAATAATATTGCAAAATATCTGATTGCACACCATCACGCGACCAACTTAACATACCTAAATGAATATACACCTATCCCTACTTACACTTGTAGTTGAATCACCGAACGCAATATACGCCCTATAGGAAATTGATCCACGGAATATAGTACCTTCCATTCTACTAAATTTTTTAAACATTCACAGCTGTTTAAAATCCTACTAGGAAACGACTTGCTCAGCGTTTCTAATTTTATGACTTCCAATAACAGCATTATTATAATTATTATTACATTGACATTGGTACTTATTGTTAGTGCTGTTGTTGCTGTGCTCTTTAAATGAGTCATCCACGTTAATCCCTAGTCCCAATCATGTGAAATGAGCAAGTCTGCATCAAGATGCAGACTTCATAGAATTAAGATTGGAATTTTTAAATTCGAAATGCTTAAGAATAACCTTCCAGATGCAAGTCACAACATAATTAGACAGGGATAAATTTTATATCTCTTTTATTAGCTATTTATTTGTATTGAAACACATGGTACTACCACCTTCCAAAATATACCTGCTTTAAAAATGTCTGGTCCCGGGTCTACGGCAGTAATAGGAAAATCTTTACTCCTAGGATGCACGTGCAAGGTTTTCGAAGCTCAAATATCATGAGATTGCTACATACCTGCAATGTTTCCAAGGATTGTTCCAAAACACATACATAACATGGAACTAGGTACATTTAGAAACAGAATGATTTACGCCAGTGTTGTTTGGCTTCTACGCTGGAGTGTGCAAACATTTCCTCACTTATTTAGAAAAACTTTAAAATATTTACGCGGAATTACCCCTACAACATAGTTTAGTTAATATTTTGAATTTTAACTTGAAAGCTTGGCATAGCCCGCATTAAGTGCTAGATTGAGTTCATGAGTATTAGAGTATAAATCTATTCATTTATTTCTCCGTATTATATTACATGCACGTGTTCTATTACTATTGCACTATTTATTCGTTATAGGTACTTTCCGTGTTTGCATTTTGGTCTAGCTGCTGTGATTAAAATAAGTACGTGAGGAATTCACAGAAAATTGTAGTTTCATTTCTACTAGGTCGCACAAACATACATGTCATTAAATTAAGAAGAATTTCAAATTGAATCGCGGAGCAATTTCAGCTATATTTTTTCTCAGCGTGGCATGTGCAGTGAAATAATACATTTAATTGTAATGCGTTATAAGTGGTACCTAGTTAGTATAAAGCTGTAGTATCATTTCCAACAAAAATGTCAAAACCGGGACGGCCGGTTTACCGTGTTTACTTTCTGTGAAAACAAACTGTGTTTGGAGAGCATGCAAACTTTCTTTTTTCTACCATATCCATGAATGAAATCATATGATTTCTGTAGTTATAATTATTAAATTGCAGTTTAGCTGAATATTCACTGCAAATTATTCAGATGACCATCAAAGGCACATTTTATGCTAATCCTTGTTCTGAGGCCTGTCCTTCATTTGATTATAAAAATGTACTCATTGAATGATCACGTGAATTGAATTTTAATCCTGTACTCCACCCAGTACCGTCAGCTATTTGCTTGCGATTCAAGCTCAGTGTAGATTGCTATAGATTGGAAAGGTGAATATTAGTACATTGAATATAAACTGAGAGGAAGGTGCTTCAAAGCAAAATGTGGTCAAAGATGCAATGGCACAACAGAAAATTGGACTATAACTATAGAGTATAGCATGTGCCCATAGAACAGATTTAGAGATGTGAATTTATGATTACTTATGGTGGTTATTAACTTTTGCGCATCAACATGTGAACATCAATCAAATTGAGAGTCCATCTTCCAAATAATTTGCATCCACAATAAATCTGATTTCGTTCGCACCTTGACTTAAGCAACTTTGAAGATGAGTTTCGTAGCTACACGGTTTCAGGCTGATGAATGAATTAACAGTAGCCGTTGTAAGTTGCAAGTATGGAAATGAGTAAATTGGAACTAAAAGTCCAAGAGCTTGTTCTTCGGCTCCGTAGTAAAAGTAAAATGTTGCAGCCTCTTTGCACATGAAATGGAATTTCGCAATGTTGATAATAATTGCCGGGTTTATTTGTTTGCATTTAACTTTCATTACGAAGGGAAGAAAAACAACGTCGGAAGTGACAGTATCTTTCATAAATCGGTACACTACTTCGTTGCAACTGTAGACTGATGTCCTGCTGATGAATTGTAATTGTGTAATACTACTTCATGTACGCGACGCGGTACTGAATGAAGCCCTACCCAGGAAAGGTGCATGTAAATTGACAATTAATCTACCTTTTGAAGTATGCAGGATGGTCTTATTTATTTTTGACATCATGAGGGAATAATTTTTGATGGAAAAGTTGCATGTAATTTCCCAAGTTGTGTAAAAGTAAAGAGACGGCAATTTTATTACGGCGAGCGCTGGAGTAAGTGGAGAGCGGTAGAAGCCGACGCAATTGCACATCCAGTCATTTGTTCTCTTCCTCGTAAATGAAAATCGTTCCCCTTTTTTTCTCTCGTTCTCTACGTTCAACCCGCCCAAGCTCGCGGATTTAGTGAATATCTATACGCTTGGTTTTGCGTGCGTTTAGAACCGTGTAGTAGGCCTACACACCGTGGGGGTTCAGAGGACCACAGACGAGCATCATAGAAGATTCATAATATTATTCTGAGAGATGTGTGTGTGCAGGAGAGAAAATGACCACAATGGTTTTCAGCGGAAAAAGTCGTATTACACGAATCATAAATTGTGTGTGTGGAACAGTTTTTACTGTTTATATTTGACGACGGATGACGTGAACATAGAAATCTTCGTAATTTTGATAGCCAGAGGAGAACTCAGACACACGGTGACTAGATAGGTGAGCATACCTACAGGCATATCCCCATAGCAGTCGTACATAATGAAAATAAAGTAGGACGTAAAAAGAATAGTGGGGACAAGAGGGAGATCAGGATCATAGGAAGTTTCGTGAAAGACGACAGCATCCACAAGACGAGATTTTACGTGAAATAGATGTGTCCTATGACCTTTATGAGTCTGGGTAAAACCGTTCGATAAGATTTGTCGAGTATTGTCGACGAATGAGAGTAATAGGAGAGGATGAAAATGCAAGAAATGGGGAAGGAGTGCGAGAAGATAAATCTTGGTGTAATCGTTGCCATAGACAAATGAAAAGACCCACTACAAAGTATCTAATCGACCGTATGGTAATGGGGAACAATATGGAATCGAACTGTGTATTTAATACTAATGAGGGAATTGCATGTTGCATGATCAGACAGAAAAATGAAAACTCGTTTTGCACCAGCGAATAGTTTCGGGAGCAGAGATCTGAGTACCCCTCATCCACTCATCAAAGTAGAGTTCACCTTCAATAGCAAATAAGTACAGTAAATACAGTAATCCTTACATATTATCAACGACATTGTAGATAAAATTGTGACTTCACTTCAAGCCCGCACAGCTACAAGACTACACAGCCAGCCAGTCACATTACATCAATCCCTGACGATACGTAGATGATGCGGATGGCCGGATGGCCGGACGGATGGACGGAGATGTATGTCTGAAGAAATCGAGAATACCTCACTCGTCCACAGTCCACCATCCACCTGCTGCTTGCTCATCATCATCATCATCATCAGCCATCCTCATCATGCTCATCACCAACAACCTAAGGTCAAGGGTAGTAGGTCTTGCCCTCTCTTCTGCTCAGAACCGCTACTCACAGCGCTGACCACTTCCTCTATGCATGAGCCTGAGGCAAGCCAATCAGCAAATATGCCCAAAACTTCTCAGACTACATTTCAACTATGGGTTACAGTGCAAGACACAGACAGACGGACGAAGAACTTCAAAACACACACACACGTCTCATCAACCTCCCGACGACACAACAACGTTCAAATTAAGCTTCTTTACACGATTCCTCTCCTAACCCAACGTTGGAAGGCAGAAATATTTCTATTTTCTCATCTATTATTACAATGATGGGAGGCAAGAATTTCTTCTTCCACAAACAGTTGCCCCGCAAATCGATTTTTCTTGAAAAAGAAACATTTGAGCCTGGAAGGAACTGAAGTGGAAGCTGCTCCGCTTTTTCATTCATTATTCGCATGTTTCGTATTATTGAAGAGTTGATGCTTCTCTGTCTCTGCTCCTCCGTATAGTCGGAACCTACACATATTTCAGGATGATGAGTCTTTCATGTCTTCTCTCCGCTTTGTCAGACTTGTACATATAAGTGTGTCCCAGCTTGCGGTTTACATTTCTATTTCGAGCTATTTATGCCCTTCTATTATCATCTACGTACACTTTTGTACTCAGCCAGAAGACCAAAAGACAGTCGTCGACTCAGAATCGGTCTCCGAAACCTGTCTTGGCTTGGTTGTCTTGGGTTAGCTTGACTAAAGGTCGGATAGAGACAAATATGTGCTGCTCAGTACTTGCCAAACAAGTCTAACTCCTTGCCATGTCCTTTTATACGGTACGATTATTATGTGCGAGGATTAAGAGAATTATAACAGCTATCAGCATTATCCATCCACACCAGTCAGTAGTACGGCTTAGCTCTTGGTCTCGAAACTATTTTCAAATATTATTACCAACTTGTTATTCATTTAATATATTCTCGATTTTAATGTGCAGGTACCTAGGTTGATACCTGTACACTCAAGCTACGGTTCTTCCTTGAAAGCATTCCCAGTCCCACTCAATGCCCAGCTACTGCACACAACAACACTAAGTGTACAAATTATACACATATCTTTATGAAGTTCTTATCTCATGACGTGTTTCTGAGTTATTCCAGGCACGAAGCGTCAATAGGTGGATCAGCGGTACTTTCTACAACCTTGAGTTCTACCCCTTCGTGCCAACGACCTGTGTAGAAATGAAAAGTATTCAGAGTCAACCCCTTGGAACCTGTGCCTTTATCTCGTAAATTCCTACACACGTTACCTGTCTCTTCCACTCTCCCACCTGTCCAGACAACATCTAAGGACGCATTCAGACGTAGGCCGCTCATAAAACTACCTGTACGTTCAAAACAACCTATATTATTATTATTATTCTGGTTACCTTCCCTTTAAAGAGGGATGCTAATTTCAGAAATCCCTCCAGCTTTCATGTGCCCATTCACTTATTTTTCTGGTTGGAAGGGTCAGTTTTTCTTTACACCTGCTGATACCATCCATTTCCCTTGCATCTTCGTTAGTGGTTTTTAAGTAGCAAGCCATGTAATACTTCCATGCACAGTAAACACGCTGGTAAGGTGTCTCACACAAAGTAGATTACGATCCACTTTAAACCAAAATTCTTTCCTAAACCTACCGTTTGCATCTTACGTGATTCTTGTTTTCGAAGCCAAAAGTCCGCAGGCTGTGGAATTCTACGAAGGCTGCGTTTATTTCTAATAATTGTGTGTGAATGTGGGATTAACAGTAATTTTAAGAATATGCGTAAACATTTATGTAGTCCCCATTACAATGGCATTCAGGGTACAGTATGCACAAAGTTTGAACGACATAGATTGTGGGTTTTATTATCTCCATTGAATTCCTGCATTTAAAGTAAGAGTGAGGGTGAAATGATACATTTGTTTATTCCCTGTAGATGATGGTGTTGATAGTATGTGCGGGAGGCAGCACCCTGCTTTTATCTGCAGATGCAAGATAAACAAAATTGCCAAAGGATTTATTCATGACGAAGCAATTGACTCATCCTTGCCAATATCGCATAGCACCAAACCAGCAGACCAAACCATGCTGCACTAACAATAATGGAATTACTATACAAAAGGTTCGAGAGTGTCGTCTCGCTTGCATGATATCCATTAGCTGTATCTCTGTAAACCATAGACATATTACACATCTTCATCTCTTTTCCTGCTTGTCGCTCTACCTCGTATTTAAATCAGATAAAATACAATTAAGTACAACAGGTTATTTCTGCAAATTTTTAGGGAACGTTCCTCAGGGATGCCTATGGTTCTTCCGGACACCGGTAAATATGTACGCAAGGATGCATGAGTCAATCAAAACTGTATCATGCCTTAACGAGTGGAAGGTTCAAAGTGTAAAAATAATTTTAAATGCTCCTCCAACGGAAATGTCATTATCAAGTATGGTCTGGTCCTAATGATAATTTCATCCAACCTGTTTCTACGTGCATGCCTTTCACAGGTGCATCAAGGAATGGAATGCACGGCCGACGACGCCGAAAGGACAAACTAACGATAACGACTATAGTCATATTTATACGCAAGTACACCCATTGTGCAGGTAGGTTCGATTTATTTTGGTTCAGTTTTTTCTTACCATAATTTGTTTATCAGAGGGAGAAAAAATGTGTTTCGATTAAGTTGATAGCGAAGACTGTTCTCTCTTGATTTAGCACCAGCGTAAAAAAGTGTACTAACTGGATGTCCAAAAGAGGTGGTTATAAGGTGATAGTATTGTTGTCAGAAGCCACTTCAGAACTTGGTTCCTACGTAGCCGTGTGTAGTTTCTCATTGCGATGTGTATCTTGTAAGTGCAGACAAGAAACATTCTGACAATTCAGAACCAATTCAACGTATCTAGGTATACGATGCAGACGGTATGTGGAGCTAAAACTGTAGAGTGACTTGTAAACACGGTCTCAGAAATAAGCCTGTATGTGAGTATACATATGGATTTACATACATTCATATGATAAATATATTAGATTGTATTCCTCAATCGCACTTGTACTTCTAGTGTTGTGTAGTTGGCTTGGTGTGGGCTGCACAAGAATTAACGGCACTTGGTTGAGCTATGCTAAGAGAGTAATAGAAGAGCCTCAGGCCCGCACCTAACCAGGAACTCAAGAGGCTGAAGACGGCTTCGTCGACTTCGTCGTTTTCTTCTTGCCCCCTTGCCTCGGACTCTTCCTCCTTCTCAAGTAAAGTAAAATGCTCATTATTCCCAAAACCTTTGTCATCTGCTCATCATCTCTTCTTTCAGTCGAGAATTTAGTCTCGTTGTGTCAGGTGTAAACTTGGATCACCTCCATGGCTGTCGTACTGCGGTGTCATTAAATAATCTTTATCGTTACCACCATCACATCCCGATCTCAACATTCTCAGCGTAATCATTATTCCTTCCATAGTATCCATAGTGAGTGTGAAGTAAGCCTTAAATCTACACGTCGGAGTAACTTCAAGATCACAAACATACCTGCACACGGTCGACTACCAAAATTCTCACAGCTGTCTCTCATGCTATTTGAGTGACACGGATTGAAAGATTGCTCCACTGTCGAGCACTCGTCCATTTTCGACACTCGACCTCATCACATTTTGCTTTTTGACATAACTGTCTCGTGAACAAGACAGAAAAAGTCGAAACGTTGAGACAAGGAAATTGTCTTCAAAAAACAATCAGTACCATGCTGTGGTTTCCGCGTCTCCACGTGACTGTGGTCGCGTTAACAATCATTTTCCCTTTAGTGATTGCCCAGTATGATGTGACAAATTGCCCTCCACTGGATTCAACTTTTGAGCTAGTCACTGGCTGGATGTATAGTGCACCTCAAGATATTCTAGAAACCCGGGCTGGGACTCTACAATTGGCAGACTGCCTCAGTGCTTGCAAATCTAATCAATCCTGTCAGGCCGTGAACTTTGAGACAGGACTTTGCGTTCTCTTTAGGAGTCACGCGGGTGACAAGCAAGGTATGTAAATCCATTCTTATATATCCCTTTTGTCATCCTCAACAACTTCACTCTACGACATGACTCAACTGGTTTACATGAAACTGTCATTTCTCGTTTGATCTCCATGCGTCGAATCTTGCGAATCCTGTGGGGATGCGGATCCGAATCATGTCCTAGACAGGCACACAAACATACACACGCATCTTAAGTTCAACCATCGCCAGATAATGAAGTTGTTTGCGGCCTACCGTCGTCGATTCCGGAAAGAGTAGCCTTACGTATCTTATAATCCTCTTATCGTTAGTTATGCATGGACGTACAGGTACTTGCCTTCTTTCCCTCTTGTTCAATTCAATGCGGGTTGTTGGCTATTCCATCAGGGCTCGAGTGACTGGCAATAGCTTCGAAATTAACACATAATATTGATGTTCCCGTCCTGACATGTAATCATCAATCATTAGCCTTCTCAGATCAAGTAACTTGAGCCATCAATTTTTCTTAAAGCTCCTATTAGGATTTGGTTGCGTGTACAGTACTGTGGTCGTGATGCTTCGCCATGGTTCCATTCAAATTTATTTCCTATGTAAATGTATCATCCGCGATACAATTAACATTCCGCTTTTTTAAAACTTACTCAACCTGCCGATAAAGTATGAGGAGGAAGTAGTGTCTTCAGTCGACACAAGTAGTATCAAGTATTGCTATCATGCATTGCCTCCATACATGCTGTGTAGCATGTATGGATACTCGAGACCCTTGAGTTTTACAACATACTTGACTTTGTCGCTGAGACAAGTTATTGGATGGTAAACGACGTACTTGATCCAAAGCTGTTTCAGCATCTATTGCTATACTTGTACAGATCCTAAGACAATACAATAAGATCAGTATACGTACTTGAGAGGTTGAGAAGAAAGTAGGTTCCATCAGCATCAGCGTCAGCACGTAGCAGTCTCATTCTAACACACATTTTCACCCGTTAAAATGTTTACAACCTCATCCTGACTTTGTTGTTGTTGTCTTTACTACTCTTTGCATTACTATTACTATGACTCTCAGTCCCAGGAACAAACACCGACTATATATCTACACATGGGCTACACTGAACACGAGTTAGACGAGCCAGAATAGCTACGTTTCATTCAACTCTTTCACTCGGGTTCCATGCCATACCGAGCTGGTCTTGGTCTGGAAAGATTTATTATTGCAAATTGTACTCTGACCTTTTGAATAATTGAATTTTCTTGGAATACTATATCACGATATACTTGTAGCAGGACTCGAAATATTTACGGATAATAAGTGTAAACTATCTTACTTTTGTGCAGCATACAGTATGTGAGCAGAGCATCCTTTCTGTAATTCTATACGATGGCTAGTTTCTTTTTCTTCGTCTCTTCCTACCCATTATAAATGAATAACGCTAAATCTTGAAACCGGCATGTTTCCTTTATACTTATAAACAACAACAACAACTCATTCGTACATCTATGTAAACGATAAGCTCTAGATTCATGTTTCAACTCTGCAATAAATTATGAACTTGAAACGGGAGCTGTGCATTCTAGTATTAATGTTGTGCTCCTCTCTGACTTTTGTCTTTAGCCACGGCCTCCTACCTACTTTTATAGACAGGAATTATACAGTAATTACATATACCTACTTGGATTATGCAGAGTAGTTTGATTTATTGCTAGAAACATTCCCTCGTACATTTAAAACCTGAAAATCTAATCAGATTTAGTTTGCAAATATTTATTTTCCCAGTTCTATTTAATTTATATTTAAGTCAACTGGATTACAAAAGCCTCACCAAGTATTTGCATAAAGTTTTGCTGCTGTCATCCATTATTTTTAATGACCGTAATACGTTTTGCTTGTATATGGATACTCATCGTTCGTTAGCTTACCCTCGTTGGTGCGAGAGCGCAATAAGTTTTATTTGAGTAGATTAACTCATGATATAACGCTAAAATATCCACATTCACAGATTTTAACGCGGCTGCTCTTGAATTTATGTGGCCAATTATTACTCGTTATTTTATGGATGTGTTTTATGAAGATTTACTGGAGCAGGCTTAAATACAGATATCGAAACGCCAAGGCGTAGGCTAGAATGATTAGATCTTCCAAATAAATGCCGATTCCGTATCAATTAAGTGCATTAAGACAAATAGAAAATTTCTCAAGAGATTTTAGTGATGCTGGTTGCGAAGTCGTTTATCATCAGATATTAATGCAGGTTTTCAAGACGAACTCTTTTGCTAAAGATGTAGAGCCGCAGTCTTCTTCATTGTATTTGAACGGTGTGCATTAATATGTATTTATTTATGGCTTATGAAACTAACCGCCGTATCCGAATGGAATATGCACATTCCCCACACTCAATGAAATTTGCAAAGAAAACCGAGAAATTCTTATTTTACGCGTGACAGAAGTAGACTCACTGAACAACACAGCCAATTTTTTAATAATACTTCTTTGCTCTTTCGAATGAGTTTGCTCCCATTATGTAGTCTACTACTTGGAATAAAGCTTAATATATTTCTCGTGGCTACGGCC
>JAAXYX010000060.1:0-81167 GCA_036851915.1 Ptenothrix huangshanensis | reverse complement strand
CAAGAAATTTTGAGACGTTTCAAAAAATTAAAACAAGAAAATTTGAGACGTTTCAAAAATGTTGAAACAAGAAATTTTGAGACGTTTCAAAAATGTTAAAACATCAAATTTTGAGGCAACAAGAAATTTTGAGACGTTTCAAAAATGTTGAAACAAGAAATTTTAAGACGTTTCAAAAAAATTAAAACAAGAAAATTTGAGACGTTTCAAAAATGTTAAAACAAGAAATTTTGAGACGTTTCAAAATTTTTACAACAGAAATTTTAAAACGTTGAAATAACTAACTTTAGGAGTGCTTCTAAAAAGCGTCGAAAGTGCATCTCGCAGTAGCTCGCTTACGATGCATAAGCTGCAAGCATAAATACACTAAATGCGTGTAATTTTCTAACATTTTTTCTAGCGTTGAGATTCTTAGTTTTTACACTGTGTTCTCCATGTTTGATGGAATTTACTTGAGGAAAGTTTCACATTTTGCTTCAAGCATTGAATGAATTATTACGAGAGACGGCTCATAAAATCACGGTTTTTGTTTGATATTCTGTCTATTAGATTGCACGTAGTATTGTCGTTGTCATGTGGTTAGGGATGTTCGTCCATAATGAAATATCTGTGGTTGCAATAGACAACCCATCACTATGTCATTCACTTGTATGAATTTCCCAGCTTCTATCAAATAAGTTGAGTTTTGCAGTTGAGTTTGTAAAAGTGTTGCAAAATATGAAGGGTTAATATGCATTGGTTGAGTAGTTACGTGCTCATTAGACTGTCGAAGTGAAGGTTTACCGAGGTACCTACAGGGTGTTTTGCTCGTCCACGAACACGAACTGTGTCTCTCATTCTCTCTGTTTGGTTGTAGTTGATGAAGAACTCGGTTCATTACAAGATGAATTTTGAACCGAGCCTGGGGCCATGGTTGATTCCAATAAGGGACATAAGGGATAGATATATGTATGTACCTATATATTCCAGCCTATACTTGTATTGATATTGCAGAAGTTTACTTGGAGGAAATTTCAATTTTGCCTTTGAAGTTAAATTAAAAAGATGATTGACGAGACTGGAGACGACATGAGAGCTTGTTCATTCAAATATTTAATTTACACGGACAAAGTTTTTATATAATGAAAAATAAACGGTTACGATCCGTAATAATGTATCGACAGAGTAAAGTAGGGGAAAGTAATTAAAGTATACTAACGTGTCTCTCACAGTTTGACAACCTGTAACTCTATCTCTCCAGCTTTCAATTACTTTCTTACTAACTCCACTCACTCTCTCTCTCTCTCTCACTCTCACTCTCTTTCTCTCACTTTCAAACACTTGATTTTCATTTTTTGAATCTTGACATGATGGGCGTCATAAAAATTGCTTCAATTTACTCCTCGACGAGTGAGTGTGTCTCAACTATGTTTTACATTTTTAATTAATTTGCCAGGTTTGTTGCAATGTAAATTGATGAAACTCTCTCTCTCTCTCACTCTCTCTTTCTCTACGTCTCTCCTGCCTGACTTCCTCCGTAGTCAGGAAGACCTGAAATAATCATATATTTCCCTTGATATTCAAGTCAAATTAGTGGGAAGAAAGATGTAGTCACAAGTAGTATGGTCTAGACGCTTGGTTAGAGCCAGGGAATTATGGATACCTCTCTGTAGTCACAAATTGTGTAAGTGTACTATTATTAGGAAATTTATATTAGGCTCCATAACATGTATAGAGTGAGCAATGTAGTTTTTAAAATTACAATTATATCTAACTAATTTTCTAGCCTTCTCTCTCTCTCTCTCTCTCTCTCTTTCTCTCTGTCAGGCTTTCGTTGTCCATTGGAATTATATGTAGACGAGACGATATCAGTTAGTTGATTAGTTGAAACGGAAACGGTGAAAATGGAAAGTTTGACGATTATACTTTATCCTCGTTTCCTTTCCTTTCCCTTCCAGTTTTGTTTCATCTCGTGTTGAAATAGTGAGTGTGCATTGCAGTGTAATGTGCATAAAGAGAGAGAGAGAGAGAGAGAGAGAGAGAGAGAGAGAGATGGAGACAGAAGTGGAGGCAGGAAGAAAAAACATAGACACATGGAATGCGCGAGGGAAAGTGTGATGAAGTTCCAGTGTACGGGTACTATTGTATTATTAAATGAAAGAGAGTGAAAGAAAGCAACAGCTCGTAAACGATGTAAATAATATATTAGCTTAATGTGTTTCATGATCGTGGCCATTATGAATTCTTTTTGAAGGTTTCTTCTTGTTTGATCTTGTAGACTGTAGCGTGTAGGTTGAGTTGAGTTGAGTTGAGTTGGGTAGGAAGGAAGGAAGGCATGGACGAGTTGTATGCGTTCCTTAATGAATTATACGCAAGCAAATTATAAGTCCGGATGCTCCACCATGACTTATACAAAATTAATATTCAAACAATAATTCAGGTCCACGCGAAGTAGGTTCTGGGATGCTTATGAGATGGTTACGGTATGGAAATGGAAATGAAGAATGGAAAGTGCCATGGCTCTAATACCTCACATCTATTTCCATGTATTACCATTTTAAATATGACAGCGTGTACGTCACTTGGATATGTTCAGGCATGATAGGATCTCTAGTTATTCATTAATACTCTTCCTTTGTTCACATTAATGTCGGAGGAAGAACACCGAACACTGAGCACTGCCGACGCTGTTTTTCCACTTCCTCCTTAAATCTTCCTGTGTAATGTAGGCCATTGTCTATATCACCCTGATTCGCATATACCATACCATACCATACCATACCATACCATAGTATGTATGCAGACCGTCGTCGTGGAAAAGCTCTCTATTAAAGTGCTGAGTTGAGAGCTAAGTAAACTATCTTTATTAATTAACGCTGTGCTATGGTTTTTATAAGAAGGATTCTCCTGTGAGGAGAATGGGAGGCAATATATTTGCTTCCAATCATACAGACGTTTATTTATTTTTTCTCTTACTCGTCTCGTTTTCTCCTTGGTAGTTTTCCGCTCCTAGCACCAGCTCCTTTTATGTGTATCAGTGTAAATACATTCTCCTGACTACGTGAAAATCTTTGACCTCGCAAACTTACCTAGGTACGTAGATATCTCTTTATATTGCTATTAGCTAAAACCTTCAGTTATTATTACTCTGAAGATACTTGTGAAAAGTCCAGCATGCCATGAAATTTTTAGAAACGAGAGGATATTTCTCTCTCTCTCTCTCTCCTCCTTGAGTCTTGAGCCCTTTAGTCTTTGTGTGCCTACTATGTATGTGTTGAGCCTCCCTTACGTAACTTAAGCTTCGCTCTTATCACGGGCAAGGAGTGAATGCTTTCCACAGAGCGAAGCTAAAGGAGCAGGCCAGATAATATATTATGTCGCTATATGTTTATGTAGTCAGTCAGACGTTAGGAAAACCATCCTGAATAAATTTAAGACTCCCCATACTTTCTCTTGACGACTAGTGACTACAATGCTTGGCTGGCTGTACGAAGCTGACTCATGGAAGAAAGTTACACAGAAAGAAAGGATCACTGAATTTATGCGTCAAGATAAAGCTCGGCCTTCCGCTCTTTACCAAGAGGAACAAGTTCGGAGGCAGTGAGTATACATTTCAGTGGAAAATAGAATGCAAGCATTGACATAGTGTATAAACGGCTATGCCATCCAGTACCAGAAGCACCGTACCACTACTCCTTGGCTCTGGCTCTGGCTTTGGCTTTGGCTTTGGCTTTGGCTTTCGTATAGCTTCCTTCCACTTCTTGCACTTCTTGCACTTCTTCCTCCACATCTTTTCCTTTCCTTTCCTTTCCTTACCTTCCCGTCCTATCCCTTCCTTCCTCATATACAAAATATAGCTAAGCCTTTTTATAAAATCTAAGCCTTTAGGTTATACAAGGCACGAAGGCATCAGACCGATTTTCATGGGGAAGAAAAACTGCCAAGTCTAGTCAACTCATGCCAGTCTTACGGACACGTTGTTCGATGTTGAATTTGAATCCGACCCAGGCCATGATAGGCAAGGAGAGACCTATGTATAGACTTGTTCATTCTTTCTCGTCTTGCTCTCCAGCTCAGTACAAAAGGAGAAGGAAGGTTGAGCTGTGTTGAGAATCGAAGGTTGATAAGGGAAAGCAAGACACGGGAAGGGAAGGGAAGGGAAGGCACTGCAAGGGAAGGGAAGGGAAGAAAAGCCAGTGCCAGAAGCTGGAGAAAATGTTGAGGGCTGACTGTGAGTTGGGAAGTTAACTATGTAGATAGACAATGGAGACTACGAAGTAGAAATGTAAGCACAACGGAGTAGAACAGATTGCATTGTGAATAATGATGGTTTTGGCGTGAGCGTCCATTCAATACAGAAAATGGTCTTTGTATAAGGTTTCTATATTCACAAGTACCTCCGTCTGAAACTCTCAAGTCTGAAGGAAAGTAAATGGCAATCCGAGCCGATAACTTCTTCCAATTCTCTTCCATCCGTATTGCCTGGCTGTATAACTGAGTAAGTGTAACGTTGAAAGTGCTCCAAGTGCTGGAACATCACGGCAAGGGGAAAAATAGTCGTTTTTAACCTTTCCAATTCTCTTTAGCCCTTTACTTTATTTTTTATCTAAATCCCGCGTAATAAATATACCGACTCGCAACGACTCTGGTTCATTTCATTCCCATGTTCAACTTGAACGCTAGGATTACAAAGTATTAGCTTGCTATTCATTCTGTTTGTTAGGATAAATCGGAATGGCACACTACTGACACCACTCACACCACTGACACTACTCCTCTCTCCTCACACTACATCTCTACACTCATACAGTCATCCTTAAGTATGTATGGGATCCGGATTGGTATTGGTATTGGCGTTGGCGTTGGCGTTGGTGCTAATGTTGGTATTGGTCTTGGTGTTGGTGTTGGTCCTAGTGATCGGACTAACGGGGTAGCTGATGAAAAGGGTGAGGAAAGGATAAACTGACAGTGTTGATTATATGGTCATTCTCATTTACTGATAGAGCTCTGTTGGTTTTACTTGTCTTGTCAAGTCCAAAGTGTCCACAGTGAATTGAGAGAAAGCGAGAAAAAAGGAGGCTAATGAGCTGTGGAATTGAGTCAGAGTCGAATTGGTCCCTTTTCAAATGTACTTATCAAAATGAAAGACACGTTCTAGCTTTATGACCGTCCTGTCCGTAGTCCGTACTTTCCAATCGTCATCCAAAAAAATTGAGATCTATTGCTCCACAATTTACCTTGTCTCCTTCTTCTCAGTCCATTCTCGCGTAGCTCACTTTCCCACTCTCTATTCCAATCCATTCCACGACCTTCTCTCTCTCTCTCTCTCTCTCTCTCTCTCTGTACATCCTTGTGTTGTACATCCTTGTGTCGACTGTCTCGCTCAGAATCAATCCTCTGGCTTTGTGTCATTCCAGAAATCTCATCCTCGTCATGTACAAATTGGTTTTACGCTTTTCATTTGCCCAATTACGATTATAGCTCGCAGTCACGCTCAGGTTCAATAGAAAGTAATTTTCCTTTCTTCAATAATTATCATTCCTCACGAGTAAGATTTCCAATCCTTTCCCTTCTTTTTCTTCTTTCAACCTAAACCAACTTTTTACAATGACGATCTCCCTCTATCAGACTCCCACATAATTTACCAATAATTTACATTCCAAGGCGTCAAGTATCCTTGTCGAATCTCGAAGCAGTTTGGGTCTAATATAATTTTTTTCTATGTACCTACATACCTATTTGCCATATAATTTATCACAACTCAAATTGCACAGGTAAGTAGAGATAATATGAGTTTGACTTTAGTGTGGAAAAACAGGAGTAAAGAAACCCATAACTATTAAGAGTCTTTGGAACTGTTGCTATTGAGCAACAGTAACTTAATAAAGTTAATTCTCTCTATTATTCCAAAGAGTTCCCCAGTGTCCGGCTTACATCTTGTGTGAGTACTTATCAACCATAATAAAGGCACAATATGTCAACATGTTCTCTGTTGACAATCAATAATTGCAAAGGTTTCTAGGGGAAAAAATGAATGTAGGAGGAAAAAGAAATCCAAATGATTTCTATATGTACATCTATCCACGAGTCAAAGTTGTGTCTGTCCTGGTCTGGTCTGCTTTGGCCTGGCTTGGCTCGGTTTGGTTTGGTTTGGTTTGGCTTGGCTTGGCTTGGCTTGGCCTGGCCTGGCCTTGCCTCCATTTCCATCTGTTCGGGCCCATAAAAACCGTTGAGGCCTTTAAGGCGTGTCTCCCACACTCTAATCACACCAACCAATGCAGTTTCGTCTTCGTCTATGCCTCTTTATAAATGCCTACTGGTGCTGGTGCTACAAAGCATTGGACACATTGAGTAGCTCCAACTCCAATCCACTACGACTACCCAGCCAAACCCCTAGTTGATTTTTTTTCTCTGGGTGAGCTCCTAGCCTTAGATACCTACCTAATGAATTTGTTATATAATCGTATTTATATTGTCGAATAATTTTCAACAAGTCCCAATATTATTGCAAAATCAGGAAGAGAGAAGCAGAGCGGAACACTCACTGTGGATGTGGAATCGTAGAGGGAGCGCGTATTTACCAAAGATGATGATGAAATAAAAATCTTTTAATAGAATTCCTATCCAATCTACACCCGTTTCGTTGACAATAGAACGGGACTTGTTTGCAGTTTGCTTCAACTGTTTATCTGGGGAGGTGTTTTTTATATGGAATTTATGATTTGCTTGAGGATTTCCAGTTACCATTGCATTCAAACTTGGAGTCTTGTTGGCAAAAAAAAATGGGTTCGGAAACACTGAGAGAAAAAATACGAGCATTTATTTCAAATGTTCACCTATATAGGATATGTCTATACGATTACCTCCTTACTATGTAGGTACTTGTAAGTGTAAGGATGTACCTACCTACATGCATACACATGTGGCGTATGTTGGATTCGACGTCAGAGTCAGAGTTTGGTGGAATATGAGATACAGTGAGTGAGAGTAGAAGTCAGAATAGGAATACGAGTAGAAAGCATAAGGAACGCTAACGTGAGACATAAAAGAGAAGAGTTCTTATGCTGGGTAAACTGGCATTTCAAGTAATTCGATTCCCCATAGTGGAAAATACATGTTGTTACAGGTAGGTAGGTAAACCGTGGTGAACAAGAAACCCCTAGCCAAGGTAGACCAGAGGCAAAAAAGTTGATATTTCAACTTCACAACAATTCTTTACTCCGCTTTCAATGAATTCACATGGGATTTTACTTTTCCTGATTCAACGGAAAGAATAAATATTTTGAGAAGAAGATGGTTGGCATATATTGGACTGTGACAACCTTAAAGATGGTTCTTGAGGAGAATATTACACATGTGTGCAACTTACATATAACATTTATATATAGTTATACATAGTTGGGGTATATGCATAGTCAGTCTTCGATTTTCTCTAGCATGCAATGCACTTAGGTATACACGTCATATGTACCCGACAGCTTCTACTGCTGCATCGCTCCTTTTATATCATTCCTCCCAGTCTGGTCTCTGATAACTTTTACATTCTATTGTCGACGTCGACAGTCATAATAACATGCTCACATGTTTTGAAATCTAGTTCGAAATCCTATTTCCAGAGCGACACTAACGAGAACGCCCTTTTAAGTATCTTAATCAGCTTTCCTTCTAAGCTCTCACATTGATACGACTAACTGTGAGAGGATTAAAATAAATTTATATATGGGTATGGATATATGCCTATGTATATGTATTCAGGTATCTTTATTTTCCTACTGGAAGAATCCACCGCACCCAACATTTCCCCGTAGGTACTTAGTTCAAGAGAAATGAGTTTCCGGTACAGACCAACTACTTATTATTACCTACCTACTTCTGTCAGCTTTTACTTCCACTTTGGCTAGCTATTACACCGTCAAAACTGCTGGAGCTAAAGCGCCAAAACCTACACTATAATTATGAACGCAGTTCTCAACTTCACCTACGTGTACATAAAAATCTAAAAAGCATCTCAAGTGCATTGAAAGTTCATCTAAAGATCAATTTGCAGTTTAAAATGCGTTTTTAGTGTTCCCATTATGCACTTAAGATGCATTCTATTTGCATTCATAATCATTCTAAATAAGAGTAGGTTTATAGCGTTTCAGATGCATTTTTCCTGGTTTTAGATTCTTGAGTTTTTACAGTGTAGGCACTACTTCATCCATCTTTGTAGATTGTATAAGCAGGTACACTGTAAAAACTACAAAATCTTAAAACAGGAAAAAATGCTTGTAACAACAAAAACCAATTCACTTTCGTCAAAGTCAGGACTTTTGGAACTCTTAAAAATAGTTAAAATAAAAAATGTCTGAACATTTTAAAATTATTGAAATATGAAATTTTGAAAAGTTAAAAAGCGTTAAAATACATAATTTTGAAAATACTAAAACTCGTAAAATAGGTTTCTGATCATTCTAGAATTATTGAAATAAGAAATTTTGAAGCGTTAAAAATTGTTAAAATACAAATTTTGCAACAACTTAAATTTAGTTAAAACTTGAGCTGCATCCTAACTGCGTTCGTAACTATACTAATCGTAAATACGAGTTGGTTCTTGACGTATTAGATGCACCCGTTTTTGCAGTGTACACGGTAAAAAAAAAGACGCGCCAATTTCAATAGTTAAAATCTAGCCAAGTTGCAGTTTAAAAGTGTTCTATATCATTATTACATTTTGCGTTTATAATTATAGTACTTCAAAGCATTTTTCACATTATTGGCTGCCCAGTTTTTGCAGTGTGCTTACATACTATATTGTGGGAGTCGAGTGGAAGGAGGACAGCGCAGAAAGAAAAAACTTGTTTCGTGGATCCGTTCCACATGGATGACTAAATACTTTCTTTAAAGAACTTATAGCGAATAGAAGCTTAAGCTCGAACTGAGGAACAATGGATTATTTATTAATATCATCACTTTCAATTTCCCCGGCTGTAATTAAATGGGATGGGAGACCAAGCTCACGAGAAAACCTCAAAGCAAAAGACGTTTTGGAAAAACCTTTCGCTTAAATTATTTTACCACTAATATTTTATGAAAAGCAAAAAGGGAAAAAATTAAGATTCCGGCTAATATTTTTACTCCTACATTCTTCCGTGCCCATATAAGTAGCTAGGTATGTACGTATGCACTGATATGTGATCCTTGTATTCGTCCAAGTCCAAGCCCCAGGCCTAGCGCCTGACAAGCGACGAGTTACGAAACCAACCGCCTGAGCCAATAACATAACGATATCATAAAGGTTTATATTACGTATTGTAGGTATTCTTCCCCCTCCGACGTCTTGGATAAAACGATGGGATTGTGCTGTTCTCTTGCTGTATTATTATTGATATATAATGTAACGTATTTTTAGAGTTATCTGAGCATCAGCCTTTCGGAAACGACGGACTTTCCATTACAGTCATATTATAGCAGAGGGCTTTGCATTCTCGTCAAATACATACGAATGGATTACGTAGTGGAAAAAAATAAAAGAATTTTCCCATTAAGTTGGGCTGTCAACCTCCTGAGTAATCCTTGTGTGAAACCAAGGAACCAGCTGAGGAAATACGGTGAATGCGTTAATGTCGCTATGAAAGAAAATACAAGATACTGTGGAGTCTGTGTCATGCCAGAGACTACGTTACTGTCCAATGCTATTCTATTCTATCCTATCCTATCCTATCCTACGTTATACTTTCCTATGCTTTATGTACTTTTCACATATCCTATACTTTTCCATGCTCTACTTTCCTATGCTATGCTATTCTATTCTATATTCAAGACTCCTAGCTTTGTGGAAAAGTCTAGTAGAAAATTGAAAAAATCCAGGAAATAAAAGTGCCCATTTGTTCTTGTTAAAAGTGAAAAGAGAATGTGACACGGAGAAACAAGGAAAGATGAGAAGTTCTCAGCTAAACTGATTTACTTGATGTGAATGTTTTGTCTCGGTTTATGTTGTGTGGAACGTGGAAGACGAGAAGATGGATGGAATTGCTCCACGTAATTTACCATCATTACAATTCTATAAATATAATGCCCGGAAGAATTAGAATTATCATGTAGACAGCTAGACGTGTAGAGAGAGAGAGAGAGAAAGAGAGAGAGAGTGAAATGAGGGAAAACAAAGTGTACGTTTGAAACGACAATGACTATGGGGTATGGTATATTATTATGTAGGTAGGTAGGTAGGTAGGAAAATACTTGCATACTCTTGGTCTAATATATACGGCGGTTTGGTAGTATACGGTATACAAATGGAGCCAAGTGAATTTTAATAAGGTTGACGGAATGTTTAAGTAGGACATAGAATTTACCAATGGGAGATTAGGTTCCGGGCTTAGGAATGGCATAACACAAGAGAATTCACCAGCTTCGTAAGTACCAGCATATGTTCATAGTTCACTCCACTAGACGGTGGCTGTGTTGTGGTTTCGTTTTGGGTGGGTGGAAGTCGGGGATTTGCGTAGCGGTTTTTTTTATGAAATTATACCAAAACTTGGCTATTTATTCCACTTCCTATTCCGGACCAAAGACTAGTCCTGGAAATCCTTATGGGGGTCTACATACTTATCAGCTAATTTCAACTTTTTGAAATCGAGGCGCTAATTCATTCCAGCGGATATCCTGATTTGGCTTTTTAAATTGGTAAAAACTTTATTTATTATTTAATGTGAGATTTATTATTTCTACAATTTTCGGTCATGCATTGGAGTAAGGACATCAGGGCAGGGAGGAAAGCTTTATTAAATCATTGTTCACACTTACAGTACACACATACATAGTCACATCTCTTATCATTTTCACATGCTTAATTTAGGTACTCATTACCGCATCTTAACTCCTTCCTAGATTTATATTGAATTGAACAACGTACAAGGCGGGAATTAGTTTTCATACGGAAAAGTACAAATTAGGTACAAGTACAATTATAATAATACTGATTAAAACAATTATTTATTCTTATTTTAATTTCCATTATTACGCCTTTTTGGAAGATCCTGGACGAGTTTTATTTCAACAATGTGTACGACTCCTGATTTTTGAAAAAGATGGAAATGCTTAATAAGAGTTGGTATGCTTTGAACAAAGGTTGTACTTGTACTCCACAAGCATCGTTCTCTGGTTGGAAAAATAAAGGAAAAGCAAGTGGATCGTGTGGTGTATGTAGTAGGTACGACGACGACCGACATGGGGAGCACCAACGTCCCTTTCGTCTATCTGTTTAATCCGTTATGCGAGTTAAGTGAAGCAGCGGCAACTGTGGCAATCAGTTTGTTCCCAACTTATTAGCTCAAGGATTTGGGAAACCAAAATACGCGTCTCGAAAAGAGTAGGAGAAAAATATGAGATTCGAATTTCCGAGATTTCAATAATCCAGCTGGAATTCGTAATTCGTCTAAAGCTGGTAAAGTTGCAGATGCTAGGCTGGAATTATTATTGGTTGGAAGTAGAAGTGTTTTCAAAGAGACCAAGAGAGAGAGAGAGAGAGAGAGAGAGGATCCGGGACCACAAAGTAGAAAAGTAGAGACGCATTTCCATTATCTAGCTTGCTCCAGCGTGTGTGTGTGTGGATGGAGGGAAGGAGGAGAAGGTAAGAGTAGTAGTGCAGTCCATAATCCTAAACTCACTTGTGACTAGTCAGCTGAGGCTAGAGCGACAAAGCTACTATCACCGCGTACCGTTTTCAGCTCGTGCAAAAATCATTAAAAACATTTGATACTTACGTAATACATGACGTTGAGCTGGTAGACAGTTGGGAAACGACAGCTTACTGTATGTGCGAACCATATTAAACAAATAATACGAGAGCAATGCGTTCACAATGGACTCCCACTGTCTAATTTAGCTGGATTGTAGAAGATGAGACTGAGGATGGGATGTGCGATACATACGGAAATGATTACAGTGCACTTGAGTCGTGCATAATACAAGTATTTGTATGCGTTCAGACTCCAGGCTTACGGTTCTATAGTTCTCCCGTCGACAGTCAAGGTGGAGGTGGAGGTGGAAGAAGAGGTTTGAATGGAGTTGGGTCGCTGGGTGCCATTGTGGTGATACTCGACTGTTTCATTTATTTCCGACGATTTCGTGAGCTCATGTTTTATTGAAGAGGATCTCTCAACAAAGGCAATGAGCCAAATGGAAATGCTTGACTCTACGACCTGTCTATCCTTTTTCGCTCCATAGTACCTACCCCCAAATGACCGTAGAATGTTACCCACGCACACCCTGTAGCTACATACAGACCGCAAGCCCTATGGTTATTTACATACATATTTAGTGAATATTTTCAATCCAAATTTACATGTGTTCTCCTTTTTCGTCCCATTCCTTCTGGCCTCGCTTCGACTTCTCTTTCTCTTTCTCTCTCTCTCTCTCTCTCTCTGTCTCTGTCTCTGTCTCTGTCTCTGTCTCTGTCTCTCTTCTATACCCCTCCGTCCAAGTGGGAAGACAGTCAGTGAGGGGAAGTCTCTTAAATAAATGAACTCTTTATGGTTGCACAAATATACATGGGAGAATTAATAGCTGGACTCCAAATAGAGTTACGGATCCCGTTCCAATCCCGCTCCCGTCTCATCGCATCGCATCGCATCGCATCGCATCGCATCGCATCATACAACAAGCAATTTCAAATTCTTGTCCAAATCAAAGTTTACTTTAGAAAACAGGAATAAATGTCCATAATTCCATATGCCTCACTGACCTCCCAATTAATTTCAAACTTACTTCATGGATGACTACTGTACACCAGAGTTTGGGATTCTCTCTCTCTCTCTCTCTTTCTCTCGCTCTCTCGGTCTTTCTCCTCTTTTCAGGATTCCAGAGGATGAGAGAAGAGAAGAGACTGCGGTTCGGTATCAGGGATGCTGTCAGCATTGTCTTCTTACTTACTTACTACTTGTACGTGAACTCCTCTGCAGCTTGTAAATAGGTCATTTGTACACACTGAGCTGAACTCTGTTTCTGGAAGGCAGAGTAGAAGTCGAGTCAAATGAATCACAACACGGTTTGCTCGCGTGTGTAAATTTCCTCCATGGACATTGCATCGGTATCTCTATGTTTTTATCGTACTCCTTTCACAATCCTGTCTCTTTCCCTTTGTCCAAGCCACCTATCTATCTCCAAAGAGAAGAGGATATCAAAGAGACCAAGAGACCAAGAGACAGTCGAACACACAACAGATCCACTAGCACTCTACATTCCTACTAATTACTTGCTTTTCCACTCGGAATGTTTTCCAACAAAGTTGGACGAGCTTTCTTTTTCGGTCATTTGAGGTTGCACAATAGCAAGGCTAGTCAAGCACGATAACATAGTCTTTCACTTTAAGCTGCAGGGTGTAAGACTAAACATGTTTGTGTAGTGCATTTACATAGCTCGAGACACGCAATCACAAAGTCCCACTCTTCTCTTTTCCACTCTCTTCTATACCTCCCTTCATTCCATGTCAATAAATACACGTGCAGTCTCATTACAGTCTGTTTCAGCAATCAACAAATATTCCACTAGCACATTCCCTACGCTTGGATTTTTTCATGGATGTTCATGTTGATATTTCATTAATGATGTAACTACAAGTATTTATTACATTTGCTTCCATTTTATTCATCCTTTGCTTTTCATTTTCCGATATGTTTTACCCCCGAACAATACGCTTTTAAGGGAATAGTAGTATACATATTATGCTCCCATGTGATTGTCACATTTGGAAATACAAGAAACCAAAGCAATCTCATCTGTGCAACAGAGTATGGAGCAAGCGATAAAATTGGAAAAGACAGAATCAATTTTAATGTGATGAGAACCCATGTATAAATGAAGGCATCTCATCTCCTTGTCTCCCCAGCATAGCATTCCAGTACAGATATCGTAATTGATGAAATGCTCCAGCCTGATTTTGGTTCATCGCATCATCTGGTGCAGTTTGTTCAAGTGGGAGTTACCGACCGAGGGGGAGAGAGAGAGAGAGAGAGAGAGAGAGAGAGAGTTTAGGGTTTAAAGTCCATGTTGAAATAAGTCTTTGAGTTAGAATAAAAGACAGAATTGATTTACCTTAAGTAAACATATGATAACATTTTAAATTAAAAATGTTACGAGGTTTGAGAAGTTTAATTTTAACTTTACTACCTTTATATAGGTTTAATTTAGTGCTAAAATTCGAGAAAAGTTTGTTCAAGAATAGATGAAACTTTTGGAAAAAGGAGAAGTACATTGTGGGCAATAAAAAGTTATTGAGCTTTGAGGTGGGAACGAGTCGTATAATTCTTTGAGAGTGTGCACGGCAAGAGAAAAAAACGAGAGGATATTTCTCGGCCATGTAAACGTAAAAGAGGAGGCATTCCCCGCGCTTTTACTCACTGCACACACACATACACACACAGAGAGTGAGGGAGATGAAGAGAGAAAGAGAGAGAGAGAGAGAGAGAGAGAGAGAGACGCGAGTAGAGTTCCGGAAGCTGAAACCTCCTCGTCAGCAGCTTTATTCTCAAGCTTCCTACTTTATGACTGACTCCAAAGATGCCCAAGTGTCATGAAAAGACGTAAAGAATCTCTGATCGGATGATAAAGTGTGGCCAAATAATGTTTCCCAGCATGCCTTCCACACGGTTCATATTTTTTCTCTCTCGAATAGATCAAGGATGGGGAAAAAAGCTTGTGCTACTTATATTCAGTAGAATCGGGATGTGGCTTGTATGATAAGAACATCATGTTGATTTTTTTCAACTATGACTATTACCTATAGCCATGGGGTATCATAGGGACGGGAAGGAGAGAAGAAGTGTGGAGCGACAAGGAAGCACTTTCCCATTGCATTGCATTACATGACATTACATTGCATTGCATTGCATTGCATTGCATTGCATCGCATCTCATCTCATCGCATCGCATCGCATCTCATCGCATCGCATCGCATCGCATTGCCTAGGATTCCAAGCTGGACTTTCGTCAAGCAGAGATTCCGAGATGTGACAATGTTGGAGTGTAAACATGAACAATTTCAATATATAATATGAGTGACTGAGCAAACAAACAAACTAACAAACAAACACACAAACAACAAGCACATACATGTCCGTAACCATCAATAATATTGGTAAAAGTGAGAATCATGTTTTTGAATTTGAACGTCAAAGGTGGAGGAGGAAGAAAAAATCAAGTTAGGGATTTTCCTCCTCTGTCGTTCCCAATAGTTGATAGTATCTTGAGACTGTATATCACACAAACTCAAAACTCTGCCAATGCAATGTATGTATGTATGTTTGTATGTATATATGTATGTAGGTGGTGGTGTATATGTAGTTATGAAGCTGTGGCTGTGGCTGTGACATGATGTTGCGTACCAAGTACCAAGTAAGTAGTAAGGGAAGGTAGCAAGGTACATTGAAAATTTGTCCATACAGAGAAAAGTTGGATTGACAGTGGGACATGAAAGAATATTCATGTACGCAGTGCGAATTTGATGGACCAGCAGGTGCTCAAGACTCTGAGGCGGAGTCTCCTCCACCAGTCTTCGCCTTCTGTCGACGAAAGGTACAAAAGGTGGAGCTCAACATCCAAGCCCCCATTTCATCACTTTCCCTTTTAACACTCCCTCTTGTTCTGACGAGCCGGCCTCAGTCAGACTGACTCTTCCACCTGCGTCTACATTGCCTCTATTTCCTACTAAGACTCACTCATACTTCCACCACTACCACCACTATTACCACTATTACCACTATTACTACTTCCAATTTCCAACCAAACCAGGTAAGCAACAGAGCAGAGCAGAGCCGAGTCGAGGAGCGGGAGTGTGACAACCTATAGAGGATGCACGAGAGCGATGAACTTACAGACCTACTTTTATTTATCCTTATAGTACATCCATCTGCCCATTCTTCCCTCAAAATACCGTCATCTACACTCAATTATTCACAAGATTTCCTGGTCAGCTCTTCTCTGCCCCTCTCTCATTCGCAATCCCGAGCACAAACCTCTTTTGCAATTTCATCCCACGCTCTCCCACAGATGTAAAATCCACAATTATTATTTGCGTATGCAGTTATGACCAGAGAATCATGTGTAAGGAAAGGAAGTTCAGTGTAGAATAAGGAGTAAGCGCGGAAAGTCTTTTCTTCCCTTCCTTCTTCCCTGGTCTCGGACTTTCGATCATCACATTGCATCTCATCGCATCCCATAACATCGCATCGCATCGTATGGTATCGTCTAGGTTTTGAGAATATAACGCAATGTATTATTCGTTCATATGAAAATTAATGGAAATTTATATGATTGCTTATTGCTATGCGTACTACTTCTCCTAGGTACTTTTCCTTGAGAGTACATATGGAGTAACCTCTTTAGGAAAGTGTATTCCCTGAGAATGCATAAAAGGTTTATAAATACATAGCTATATCCATCTACCTAAGCTCCAGAAGATGATTGTGGAGAGCAGAAGGTTATTATTGAGAAGGTTAAACGAAGAATTTTCTTGCAACGAGTAAATCTTCTTTACTGTCAAAATATCTCATTGGAAGTTTTTATTCGGAGGAAACAAAGACAAAGAGGATTCGGCGGTCTTGCGTAGTACACTTTTCATATATTTACGATCAACAGTTTATTTAACTTGCATGAGATTTTCATCCGTCTAAATCCGACATGAGTTTACGTTATTTTTCATTTTCCATAGTAATAAGACTTGCTGTGGAAACTTTAAAAAGGTCCCACTCCTGTACTTGCCGTAATAAGGACTGGTTAGAAAAATAAATATGAACGAGTACCTTTCCCTTTTCTCTTAAACCTATCATATCATATCATCCCATGCCATGCCATGCCATGCCATAGAATATCATTGGGAAATAGGCTTTTCCCTTAAAAGTCAAGCCTGGGCCATGTGGTTGTTTTTCTGCATGTCGGCTCCCATTTTACCACATATACATACTCCATTAGGACTACTACCTCGAGACTCAGGGACTCGGGGAGGATCATGAACTTTTTCTTAATGTACTTTTTACTATCGTAACGTTAGATTTTTACTAATGCGGTTTCTGTACATAAAATATCATTACATACAGGACTTTAGTCAACCAGGCCCACCTACCTTGGTCCCTCCGGTCCGGTCGTAATGTATATTATCAAAGGTTGTTACGTATACGCTTTACAAGATTTTTTGCACTGATAGGAAAGGTGATTTGGAAACCCATCTGATGGTTAAAAAGTAATGTGGTCTCCTCAGCTTCTACCTAGCGATGACTTTCCGTCTCTCTCTCTCTCTCTCTCTCTCTCTCTCGTTCGTTCGCTTGCTTGCTTACTGTACCAAAACGTAGGAGTGGAATGAAGCAAGTAGAAAAAATACGGGGAAACTAGAAATGAAAAAGAATTTTCAAGTTATTTGACATGAATCATATTATGTCGAGTTGGGTCTCGTGTGCAAAAAAGCAGAAGGGGAAAAATTGAAACTTTTTTGCTGAAAGCCTCAAAGAATAAGATGAGATGGCAGGCTGAAGGAAAAAAATGTAGCTTGCAACAGTTTCTCTTTCTTTTTCCTGTTTCTGTCTCTCTCTCCCGACTCTAGGTGTTCAAATGGACCTCTGCACTGTGCATGTGTCTAGTCAACTTTAGTTTTACTTTTCCACGGTAGACGGATAAGTAATAATAACTTGGCCATATCGTTCAACTTGACAGCCATCATGGACACATGTAGTCCTGGAGCCAAAGCCATAGCCATAGCCATAGCCAAAGCCAAAGCCAAAGCCAATGCCAAGTGGAGGTGGATTTCGCTATTCCGTCTTCCCTTCATTGGTCTAACTAAGCAGGCACTCATGGAACTGGCCCTTTCCCAGACTCCTTAGTCAGGACTACTTTACTTTAGCTTTAGCTGTCCGACTACTGATATACTATGGCTGAGTGTGTATCTATCGAAGCAGATATTGTGGCTAGAACGAGATCTTGTGTCATCATCTAAACATTACCATTATGGTAGTTGTGTCTATTAGGAGTATTGCCCATATTTCCAATTGCCTATTCAATGTATTTCTGTATCTGTATCTCCATGCTATGGACTTGGAGTTATCACGTAGTTTCCATAGAATTCATGAGACTAGTGGGCAGTCATGTACTGGTTTGTACATGAACCCAATCCAACGATGAGTGAGTGTAATAGACAAGTATGTTCCTCGAGTCTTTATAAAAGTAAGAGCTATTTGGGATGTGCATAGAATTGTGAAAAGGAAACCAAGACGTGAAGCAGAAGCGAAGTAAAATAACTGAGAAGATAAGGATGGATAGAGTGAGTGAGAGGGGGAGAGAGAGAGAGAGAGAGAGTCGGAAAAAGAGAGAAAGTTGTAGCGTGTGTCTGAAGAAATCGTATTTAGCTCTCGTGCGATACCTTGAGCTAGAAGTTGGAAGTTGACGCAGAACATGAATCCAAACTCTTGTCTTCACTTTCCCTTGTAAAAAACGAACATGTATGGTTACATGGAGACTACTGTGGTCTGGTCTTCTTGATCTTCTCCAAGTACATGGTCTAAACGAATGCTATGCGTTGTGTGTACTAATGGCTACTATCTTACAAACTGTACACACAAATTGTACATATGAATGGAGAGCTCAAAATTGTGTGAGTAGAATCTTCGTTTGCTCGGGTGATATGATGTGTGAGTACATACGTCAGTAGTCAGTGGAGAGAGATATAATGCAAGCTCGAACCCGTTACCTATCAACTCGATGGTTCTCATCAAGTTTCCAAGGGATAGGATGAGATGGAAAGTAATGGAATGTGAGTTCTTCGAAGGAAATCATTGAAGCGTACAAGTCCAATACAAAAAAGTTGAGAGAGAAACGAGCACCCGTAGAAACTCTCACGTTGATTTTCAGAAAGAAAATCTACTTTCCTTCAGCTTGTTCTTCCTGTCGCTTTCTCTCTTTCTCTCTCTCTCTCTCTCTCTCTCTCTCTCTCATTCCGCTCTTCCTTCCAAGTCTAACTCTCTCCCTTCACTCTCCCATACATACACAGTACAGTACACCAGAACATAATATAAACAAAGCTTGTACATGCGACATTCACTTTCTGTGCACATGCAAGTACGTGTAGGCTGAAGCTGAAGAGTATGGACTTCTTGTATACTTTTATAAGACCATTGTAATGGCAATCCTACACCTACTACAACTACCAGGAGCTCTTAACTTTTTGTAAAAACATACCTGACCAAACGACCTAGGTACGGCAAGTCTACACATTCTTATACATATCACATGACCGTATCTATAAGTGCATGTCGACTTCACACACACACACACACACACACACACACACACATACACTTGCGTGTATTTACACGGTGCAAATGGTTCATCTTACTTTAATCCTTCTGTCCGTCTCTTTCTTAAATCTTACTGTTATCAACTTCGCCCTTTGAGAGAGGGAAATCCAAAGGATTAAAATAAGATGGAATTTAGTAGAGTGTACTTTAGTATGTTGCAAAGACGTTGGTCTTTCTTAGCCGCACTGATAGATTCGTTTTCCTTACTCGGCAGGAAGGATTAGGAAGTGGGTAGGGAGTATAGTTACAAAAGTCTTGTTCGTGTATGCACAGCTAAAAAGGTTTCAGATCCAGACAGCACGTAGGTTTGGTTGGCAAAACATAATCTACCTACCTTTGTGATTGTGAAAGTGCTAGATAGTCTCTAAGGAAAATTTTTTCCCATTCCCACAGACTTTTTCTCTTTCTTGAGTAGGTACCTATGTACTGTTTTACACTTAACCTTCTCCGGACCGTATCGTAGCAATTGCTTGCTTGTAGATTTGTTAATTGCGGGAAAAAATTAATTCTCTTTATTTAAACAAATTCCCGAAATTAACACTAGTGTTTATAAATGCTCAGGTTAATTTTGTTTAAATTACGAATTACGATGTCAATTGTAATGGTTATTTCTTATGAGATAGTTTTAAAAATTCTTGCGCTAGGAAAAGGTTAAAGATGCTTCTTACATTCTACTAGAAATCTATTTCCTATACAAGACACGTGAAGAGACCGATGGGAACAAGGCACTAATGACATTCATCATGAGCAGAGCCAAAGCTAACTTCGATTATATTCCTTTAAGTATCCCACAGACACAGAAAGAACTTCAGAGTGACACTATATATACCCCACAACATCGACACTATACTATACTATGACTGTAGCTACGGTGGTATCCGGTCAGAAAAGTGTGTTCAGAAGAGTGCGAGGCACAAGAGAATAGTGAGCTTGAGTTTGAGCTACATTTGTTTATGTATAGTCAAAGAGAAAAGTATGCGGGGTGAGAAGAGTGCGGTGAAAAGTTTGCCCGCACTCTTCTGCTCACACTCTAGTGACAGAGACTCCACTCCAGATATACCTTATGCCATGCTTGGAAGCCATTAGATTTAGCTACATGGACTACACAACCACATGAAAGAGCGCTTAGTGTTATTCCCGGGTTTTATAGACTGTTATTCGCCTTGGAGAATGTAAAACTGTAATGATGACAGTACATGAACTGGTCTCGCTGCCTTGACAGCAATGCAATGCTATAGATATGTATATATATGCTATAGGTACCTACATCCATTTGATAGACACACACTTTGCATTGTCACTTGCATTTACATTTACACTTGCCTCCGCTTTCCCACTCGGATTCCAATTCGGAACCACTTGTCCTATAGATATCTCCTAGGAGTTGATTATTGTTACACAATTAATAGTAATTCATTTGGTTTTAGCTTGAGCATACACAGTTCCTTGGCTAGAGGAGAGAATAGATAATAATTTAAATGCTTAGTGAATAGAAATCAAATTAAAAGCACATCCTAGTAGAGAAACTTTTCAAATTTCTAATCAATTTACTTGAGCAAATGTTTGGTGCTGCAGGTGATGGCGTGGAGGAATCTGCATTTTGTGTACTTTCCACTGTCTCCGTCCTTCTTCTTCTTCTTCTTCTCCTTCTTCGTCCTCTTCTCGTCGTTTGTTTATACAGTATGTATAAGGAAATGAATGAATGTGTCTTCATTTCGTACTGACAAGATGACGGCTGCTCCTTCTCCTTCTTCTTCTTAAAGCAGCTCCTCGGATGTGAGCTGGCTTTTTAATGGATACAAATTTATATATTTTGAGAGAACAAAAATGAATTCCCGTTGGAACTGTGTATGCAAATAGGTAAGTATAGGCATGTAAATACTAAAGTGGAGCGAATGAGAAAAGTTCAGATTTGGAATTACCCAAAGGCTCGAAAAGACTTGGTGGAAAACGTTCATCACAAGTAGCATTAAGTAAGAGCAGAGAGAATGGTGAGTAATAAGTAAGTATTGTGGAGAAGGGAAAAGACTCAAGTGTGTGCCGGCTGTGTATTTATTATAGTCATTGTGTTTCCAAGTATCTGTACTCTAGTCTAAGATTTGATTGTGACATGGGACTTTGAATAGCAAGGCGAGAGAAAGCTTTGCTGCCATACGAACGTACAGGAGGGTGTAGGAGGGCACCTTATAATGCTATATTGTGGTATCGTCTAGTATGGTATCGTAAACTATGGTATCCTTGTACTGTGGTATCGTGTCGTATCGTATCGTGTCGTGTCGTAGCGCATTGTATAATATGCTTCCATATACCATTGTTAGGCATGGTAGTCTGTGGTATCGTGTGGATGCTGCTCGCTGCTGTGGATAATAGGACCCTATACGTATACGTACAGATTTTGCCTTCCCTTGCACTAGACTAGGACTAGGATGCTATGCACTTTGTACGTGGAGTCCAAGTGAGAGTGAGAAGGAGAGCCAGAGCCAGAGCCACCCTTGAATGATAGCTGGATGCAGAGTGGGAGAGAGTGGGAAGCTGGCGTTGGATTTTCGGTAGGTAGGCTTGTGGATGGATCTGTATAATATTCAACTATGGTTTGAATTGCGATTGTGATGAAGTAAGTAAGAGTGAGGGTACGTGAAAAGGCTCTTTCCTTCCTATAATCGATGTTGGACACAACGTGGATTCGCTCATAGAGATATGTAAATCCTTGGTTTTTTCTCCTATTCCCTTTGCTCACACGTAAATCCTGTGCGCCTATTCCCATTCCATTATCCGAACTCCGAACTCTGGAAAGCAGGCTCTCTTTTTCCCTATCCACTTCATTCCGTGGAGAACCTCGGTATTCATCCATCCATGAGCACTCACGTCTCCTAAACTATATATTACACATTACTACACATAAGAACATATTTTATACATTCAAAACTCGTGTACAAAATGTATACGGCCTTACAAGTTTTACCATAGCATCACATCAACGAGCGCTTTTGCTTTTCTTCTCTGAATTTCTCCCAACATCATCCACACAGACAGACACATCCATAGCCCCATGCACAAACACACACATACACACACACACACACACACACACATACACATTCACACACATTCACACACACACACACACACACGGAAAGACTCGTACTCTAACTCTAATACAACCATTTTCGAATATGGCTTGCTTTTCAGTTAGACAACACTATATAGATGAGAATATGCTCTGTTCTCTTCTCTTCTCTTCTCTTCTCCTCTGCTTCGTTTATGTTATGTTTACGTTGTGCTATTCTCCTCTCTATATTATGGACGAGTTGGAGGGAAAGAACACTGTGAATATGTATGTCGGGCGAAAATGGAATTCAATATGAGACTCTTACGGGAAGAACCCATTTGAAAAGACGCTTATTCTACACTGCTCTACTCTGCTCTCCTCGGCTCCGTGTATCAACGGAGAAACGACATAAAGCACCTTTGAAATTCAATAGGAGAAAGTCTCATTTTCTAAGAATCCATTCGCTCCATTCCATTTCATTGACACGGCCGCCACATTCACTTTCTGACTATGTAGTCAATACTCATGCAACTAACTGTACTCTCCCGCACTGTCTTTGTCTCGTCTCTTCCCTTCCCTTCCCTTCATTCTCCTCTTCTACTTATTCAAGTCGTCCAAGTCAACCTCGTCCTCGTCCTCGTCTTCGTCCTCGTCTTCGTCTTCGTCTTCGTCCTCGTCCTCGTCACGCACTTCTCACTAACGCAAGTAAACATTCATTTTTCCTCATTTTTTGGACTCTATCCCTGCACAGAGTAAAACTTGTGAATATCTGTTCATAGGGAAATTCATTCTCTCTCCACCTCTTACAGATACATACACTGGGATTGCTTGTGGACCAGATATGTACATCCATCGACCCATCACATCGTACAAATTGTCAAGTCGACCCACTCTTATTTTTTATCTGTGCATTACAAATGGATTTATTATTATATGCTCGGAGTTTACTCCAAGTCATCCACTCACATCGTATTAGTATCGGCGGAGCTGATCGGCCCAAGAAAAGTATGCATAGATAAGTAGTCAACTACACAAGTATCTTAGTGTGTCTCTCTCATCTGTCGCTTTCATCAATGCTTTCCTTTTCGTATCCATGCATACAGATACAGATATTCGAACCAATCTAATGGCATGACATTATGCAAGTTCGCTTTTCCCTTTATCACACGTACGACTATAAAGAGAAAGACCGATGAAGAAAATACATTTTATCCTTAAATGTACATAAATGCTCAAAGTTACAAGTAGCATACTACCACAATCAGAAACATTGCTTTTACTACATGGAGGCCATGTGTACATGTATTTTCGCCCTAATGTAGTAACCAAGTAGGTATAACATAAGGTATAGGTCATCTCCTCTAGACTCTAGAGTGACAGTCTCCACATTTAATTTTATTCTCCATTACTCAGATTCAAACTTAACATTGCATAGGTATGTACCTACTAATATAAGTAGGTGTATGTTTGTAACATGGATATAGGTAGGTACATTAGGAAATTTGAGTTTATCATGTGTTCATGTTCATGCAGCATTGCCATGTCATAGAAAATCATAAGATTGTGAATCCCTCGTGTGCGGAATGATTCTGTAGCACATGTCCTTGTACTGTAAATGTGACTGTGACACTTTCAATTTAATTTACACAATACTCATGACTACATTTTGAATCCATGGTAACTGTGTCGGTTACAGTTACCCGTTACGGACATTTCAATAAGCTAAGTTGTACATGTACATTGAAGGAAGCGTTGGCGTTGATACTTGGAAATAAATGAAAATAAGTACGGCACAAGTTTCTTCCGTTGCCTTGCCATTTTTTGCTGTCCTTTCTCGTCGTGTTTGAAAATGGTCTTTTGGAAAAGCTTTTATAGTACTTTGACAATCCTGGGGGGATGTAAAAGAAATCAGAAGGGAAAAATGAAATCTGGAAAATGCAAAATGTACATGGAGAACGGAGTACTTGTGAAGTAGTCTTAGTAGAGTCATAGCATCGTATCGTCATGTCATACATAGCTTTAGCTACCGATACAGTACAGCAAGAGAAACGGATGTAAACGTTGAAATTGCATAAAGTAGAGGGTTAGAATGCAGATAGGTATGCACATATGTAGACGTTATATCTAGTGTGTGCTCAACTAGTTACAAACAAATGTGAGAGTGGTAGTGGTTGCATTGCATTGCTGTAGTTGGGTTTGCCTTGGTTTCATAGTTGTTGGAGTTGGATTTGGAGTTGGTTGGTGAAGGAATCAGATGGCCTGCGTATCTCTACACTATACTACACTATACTACACTATACTACACTAAACTAAACTACCCTACACTGCCTTGTCTGTCTATCTTTATCCCTGTCTTTCTGTCTGCTCACCGTAACTCTGAGTTCCGCCTGTCTATCGAGGCAAGACGTGTGTCTGCGTGTGTATGTGTGTCTATATGTGTGTGTGTGAGTGATCAGAACCAGTTAGAAAACTACTTTTATAGTCACAATAATAATGCTCTGATAGAGTTTGTCTAAGAGTTTATGTATTTTGAAACGTGATAGGAATTAATGTAGTTGCTGATTGGTCCTTACGCATCACTTACGTTCGAATCCTAGGAGCTAAGCCTTAATTTTCTAGACAAAATAAATACAAGTTTGAATTTATGATTTGGCTAAAGTTCTCATTCACATGCAGAAAGGGGCAGAATAATTTGAATAGGGAAACTTTAGCTGTCTCGTTGACTCACCTCTAGGTATGCATGCATCTTCACTCTAACTCTCGAATGGAATGGAATGACGAGAGAGAGAGAGAGAGAGAGAGAGAGAAGATAAAAGGAGAGAGAGAGAGAGCCCGGGTGAGAAACGAGAGAGACAGACAGACCGAGAAATGCATGGCAGACAAGGAAGCAGAAGGAAGGAGGGAAGGCTGCTAAACTGACTGACTTACGGACGTACGGACGGAGATAGTTTTGCTTTAGACACGCTTATAATATATAATAATAATAATAATGGTCTTGTTCTCTGTTTCGGTTTCTATTTTCAATATGAAGGAGAGCATAATATTTGTAATGGAATAGTTAGATACATACGTAGGTAGGTAGGTAGGTAGGTTAGGTAGGTACTTGAGACTATATGGATCATAGATGGGAAACCTACTTCTTACAAGTGCGACGACGAGGGCATAAATGAGCGAAGAAAGAGCATGCCTAGACATTAGAAGTAAGCACTTTGCTTTGCTTTACTTTACTTTACTTTACTTGGCAAGACATACGGACAAGTCTGATATGATATTAGGGAATATTTCCCATTACATAATTCTATCTGCATATTCGGAATTCTATAGCATACATATATGGCAGTAGTACTGTGATACTGTGACGATGCGATATGCGATGCGATGGAATTGCGAACCGAGACCAAGACCAAGACCAAGACCAAAACTACTCTCTGCTCTCTCGTCCCTTAGTTTGGTTTGATTCGGTTTGCTTAACTTTACTTTCACAACCAGAGAGTCTCTTCGGTTCTGCTCCAAATGAAATGAAATGAAATTCCGCATGCACAACGTACATATCCACGTCCTCCCATTCCTCCAGATTCTAGACTAGTCTACGGACAAACCAACTACAAACTTTTGATCGATGAACGAACGCAACTTTCATTTATTACAGAGAATTGGGAGCATAATTTTATGTTGGTTTCATGATTGCTAGTATGATGAACACTGTGCAACCGCTATAATATCTTGATGTTGATAATCTAATCTTGGAAGTAGTTGGAAGAGTAGCAAAAGATACCCACATCACCCAGTATATACATAGTCACACCCTTTCACTTTTGGCTCCGGTACATAATTCCTTCTAGTATGTACATAGCTCTTTACATCTCTACTATACTACATACATATTATGTACATCTATATGTGCAAAAGGTCTCGGGTTTGACGTTGGTTTATTTGGAATTGGGTATCTTAGAGATGATGATTTTTTTCCCTTATATTAAATTCAATGATGCAGTGCAGTGATAGGGATATGTGTACAGATACGAGGTTTGTTTTTCCATAAAAACTTGTTTCTTCAACATTCCGTAGTGATGTTTGATTTACAACCAGATCCTTCTCTCAAAGTAGTCTCAAATGTATGTTATATCTCAGAGTGAGGACGAGTGGAATTTTCAATCAGAAATTCTTGTCGTCATTGGGAAATCCGTTGTTTTCCTAATATTACTAGTTTACAGATCCCACTCGCGAATGGGATCCTGAGGTTCAAGGAATTTTTTTCGTTGTTTCGGATTAAGCCTTATTTTTTAGATTTTTTTAGGTCCTTCTAGATTGTTTTTATACTGTTTTTTTCTTACTAGTCAGTCAAGCAATCAAACATGTTTTTACTACATATGTAATACAAACTTTGTATGGCATAAAGCAATTTTGCTTAAATAGTGAAAATATGCTTTATAAATCACGGCTTCAAACTATAGTCCTCAGTTTTACTATAATTATTAATATCACAATATTAATTTATTTAGTTTATTTTGTTAATTCAACCAACTTTGTACAATTTCATATTTGTTTAATTTATGTTACTTAAAATTTTTTTGTTTTAAAATTTTGTACAGTTATTAATAACGGTAATTATAATTTTTCGCCTGTTTTCCTGCACTGAGATAATTACTTGATTATATCTTTGCAAAAAACTATAAAATATGATACCTATATGAATAAAATATGAATATAACACAAAACTGATACATTTAAAAGGGTTGCTATTTTCCCTATAATTAAACAAATTACGAAGGTTAAGCCGAGTTTGCCAATTAATAAAAATAGCAAAACTTTTTCACCATATGCGAATCAAAGGATTTTATTTTCGCAATAAAATTTCAAAGGAATAAATCCACGGATTCGCCTACAGAACTATTCTGTTACAGCGTAGAAATTTAGAAAAGTAGAAAAATACTCTAGGCGATGCGATCACTATGGGACTTGGAGGCTTGCAAAATTACTTGAATAGATTCCTACTTCCTAAAAACTCGAGCATATGTTTAAGCTAATACAGATACGAAACCAATCAATATCCCAAAGTAAGCTACAGATTATCTAAAAGTTTGTGAGGCAGATTTCAACATAATATGGCATAGCTAAAAAGGTATACGTATTTGTTTAAGCTTGCAGGCTGCTAGTGAAAAGACTGAACTGACGATGAGCATTTTGCCCACCTTTAAAAGTATACAGACTTTGGTGATGGCGATACAGTTTATTTACACGCAGCATTAATTCCAGTTGCACGTCATTGTATGATTTAAATGTGTACCAACTTCATCAATAGAGTGGCGAAGCAATTTATTAGTTGGACAGTTGACTATACTTGAAAATATTGCACCCTATAGGATAAGGCTGGATGGGAATACCTAACTTCTCATATAGGGTTGATATGAATTGATTAGAAAGAGAGGACAAAGTGCCGATGTAGATGGTACACATCATAACTTGTGATATGCGATGACATAATAATTAAACATACAAGGCAAGAGCAGGAGAAAATACAAGCTGTTATTTCACTGTAGTGGAAGATTCACACGTTGATCTCAACATCTTGCTGCGTACACTATGGCAAAGATTAATGACACGTGCAACTTGTGCATTGGCTTCTATTCCACGCGTTATGGAATTCCTATAGATATATAGATATAGATATAATATAAATATATGTAGGTAGGTTGCTTTTATAAGACTGGTTGGAAGTACATAGGTACATAGATGGCATAGGGACTACAGATAGACTACATTATGCTCGGAATATATATTTACTTGGGAAGAAAAACATCACCGACTAACAAGGAGCAAGAAGGAGGAAAGAAGGGGTAAGAGAAAGGAGAGTTGTGTAAATGTGTAGGTGTAAAAAGATATTGGCTCCCAACTGCCAAGCCAACCAAAGTATGGAAACGAGAAAGTGTAGTAGAGACAGAGGAGGCTGATTACCACGAGTAACTTATTGGTTGGTTGCTTTTCAAACTTTGGTTAATATTCTTTCCGTGTTCTTTGTTGTATGCTGACATGGTTTACTCATTTTTCAAAAACGTATAGACCAATGTTGCTGGGCAACGGGAACCCTCAAGAAAAAAGCACAGGAGAAAGTCAACTTTTTCTCACTGCAACTTACATCATCCACAATCCAGAATCCAGTTCCAGCCGTCTCGATTGCTTGTTTTTTGATGAAGATGGAAGAACGTTTGCCCATGTCGTATACAACTTGATTTCCACAACTTAACTACCAATACCAATATACAGGGGTACCTAGGATACAATGAGACTGGAGCTACACTGAAAAAACTGGTGCATCTAAAATACCAAGGTCCAAAATATACAAGTACAATTATGAACGTAGTTAAGATACAGCTCAAATTCAACTAAAAAGGTTTTCTTTTTCAAAATTCACTACGTGTCAAAGTCTCCACATGTTAAATTTCGTGCTTTTCAAAAAACCTGTTCCAATGAAAAGCTCTTCAAAAAACCCATTTTTTTCAAAATTCACAGCTTTTCAAAACCCAATTTTTCAACATTCACAAATTTTCAAGAACCTTATTTTTAAAAATTCACAGGTTTTCGAGAACCTCATTTTTAAAAATTCACAGGTTTTCATAAAATCTCACTATTTAAGAATTCACAGCTTTTCAAAAACATCATTTTAAAAAAATTCACCGCTTTTGAAAAACCTTATTTTTAAAAACTCCCAGGTTTTCAAAAACCTCATTTTAAAAAATTCATCACTTTTCAAAAACCTAATTTCTAAAAATTCACAGCTTTTCAAAAACCTCATTTTTTAAGAAATCCAACTTTTTAAAATCTACTACTGCACTGTAAGACACATCCTAACTGTATTTATAATAATACCATACACGAGTAGTCCTATGGCGTTTTTTTACAGATGTATTTTTCCTGGTTTAAGATTCTTTAGTTTTTACATTGTAGGTATTTGAGCTAGAGTGTTCCGTCCACATATTTTCTAACGTTGCTTACTTACATAAGGGTAATAAGTTTAGATCCTTCGGGTTTCTTCGATACAACATACAACATTGCCGTTGCTATTACTCTTGTCGTTCCCTTCTCTTTAAGTTCCGGGTTTAACTTGGAAATGATACGCTCCCTGTATCACACATTACACTCACTCGAATCCCAGACCTACCTACGTAAACCTAAAACTAAAGTCTAAAAGAGGAGCTTGCAAAATCTAAACACTGTTTTTGTTGACTAATAAGAAAATTTAACACAGTTACATACTCACTCATACTTGCCATCAGCTTCATGAGATCAAACAGAAAAAAAATCAAAGTTGAGATTACAAACTGGGAGGGAACTACGGGGACATGAGACGGGAAATGAAGTGGATATCGTCTCTTATAAAGTGTCTCAAAGTAAACACAAGATTATGTTGGTACCTACATGCACTTATATATTATGATGACAAGACTTTTTTTATTCACATCAAAAATAAAGTTTTACTTTTTTCTCCGCTACTTCTTATTTAAGCAAAGGGCTTTTTATGAATGAAATGAAGAGTTTTTGTTCATTTCCGAATTTCAAGGAGAGAGGATGGGATAGCATAAATATGTAAACCGGTTCTTCCCATCATATACAAAGGTACAATATAACGTCAGTATGCAGGTATATATGTATGTAGATCCAACAAAAATTTCTACACTCTCCTACGAAATTGTTCCAACTCCTTCTGCTAGTGACAGAAAGTTTACTTTATCTATGGCTATGACATTTGAAAAACATCATCATCATCTTATCTCGTTAAATTAATCCTACTTTGTACAAAAACAAGAAATAAAAAGAAGGGACTGTGTAAACAAAAAATAACGAAAACTTTTGTTATTTTATTTTTACTTTCTCTAAAGAGGCTTATTGTGAGAAATGGTGAAAGAGAATATGTATGTATGTACCTAAAATCCTGCCCTAATCCTTCAAATTCAAATGACAGGGTAGAGTGTTTGGAGATATTTTGATTTAATTCTGACCTGATGGGATTATTTTTACATGAAAATTTATCTGCAAAATTACCCATGTGAATTTCTCACTTGAAAGTTGATACACACATTCCAGGATTTCAAGGCCTGCTTCAGTAATGAATGTGCCCATGTAAAGAAAATCAACACTTAAAAACACTATATCATCATTAAGTAGTTCCACCAAGGCCATGGGCACTAGGAGCAGGAAAAGGATTGGTTTGATTGTGAAAATGGATATTCTGATGTGATTTCCTAATCACTAAAAGCGCCTTTCGTGGTTTTCCTTCTATTCCCATTCACTTTGTTGTGCTACAAATATTAAGATTTATTACCTCACCATTGAACAAATGCGTTTTGTTTGAATTTCACGAGACGGATAAGAATGGCCATTGACCAAGTGCCAGCAACTTCCCAGCTTCATACACTCTTATGGGGATGGATATACCTATGCCTATGCTCATTTTCCATCCTTCCCTTTTCTTTCCTTGCCTTTCCTTTCCTTTCGTTAACTTGGCTTCGTTTGAATCTATAGGAATGGGTTGGTCGAGTTAAAGCATTTGGCTATTCAAACGACAAATATGTGATCATTTGCTCTGGGCTACCAATAGCAATAGCCAAACCAATAAAATTTCCTATAATTCCCAGACATTTCTGTTCATTCCTTGTGTTCTAATGTAATCTAATTGTTTATGGTTTCGCATATCCCTTAAATTAAGGGCAAGCTCAAATTCGAAATTCTAGGCTAGGCTTGATTATCCTTCGACAATGTTAGCTCAGGTCTTAGGCGTGTGGTGGAAAAGGAAATAATGGAAATAATATATATTAATAAAGCAGAAGAATGTTTCTTCATTAATTATGCATACATATATTTGTGTTAGCGTATATACCTGCCTACGTGCATACTTAAAGGAGTGAGAGTGTAACGTAACAGTTTTTTCCTTCTTCCTTCCTTTCTTTCTTTCTTTCTGCAGGTCAGTGACAGTAACAAGGAGACACATTGAGACTGCATTTTCATCGCCCGTAGATTGCCGAGAGAGTATTGGTAGTTGTAAATGTATTCAGGGACAAATTTCTTTTTGTAGATTTATAGACTGTGTGGGTCATCAAGGAAAAAAACAACTGGATCTCTAAAGAGGAGGGGAAAAAGTTTTTTGCTTCCCTCTGTTTTGCTGCCTTTTTAGACACAAGAGACCATGTCAGGTTTAAGGTTCCCAATGGTTGCAAGTTTACTACCATCACGTCTACGTGATTGCACTAAATGGTTGCAGATTGCCGGTCTTGCTTGAACAGCAAAAGAAAGAATGTGAAGATTTTTTTCTCTCTCTCTCTCTCGCTCTCTCTCTCTCTCTCTCTTGCTCTCTCCTCTTCTCCAAGTGACGTCCAACAATAACGCTCTATGGAGCATCGACATCGACATCGACAAGGTCTAAGCTTTATGACTCATTTTATACGAAAGTTTTCTCTGGCTCGTCGCGGGTTACTCGATGAGAAAATGCACACCACATCAACTCATTTGAGAAAAGAGGAGAAGTGGTGAAAGTAAGAGAGAGAGACAGAGGGGCTTACGATTAGTCTACAGAGGCCAACTACCATATAAGTACCTAGGTAGGTGCAAGCATATCATTATACGAATAAAAGTCTACCTCTCTACACCTATAGATATAGACCAACCTACTTTTATAGAGTCCGATAGTCATTACGACAACGATTTTCTCTTCCGTCTTCTTTTTATTTTCTTCCATCTTTCCTCCGTGTCTTGTTCAGACGATGAAGAGAAAGGAGCAGTGGAGAAAGGAAGAGAAGAGAAGAGAATCGCCGAGGAGACGACGACTCCTCGACGAGACGGGGGAAAAGATAAAAGAGTCTCGGAAATAATAATTCAATTTTTTAACCTGATTACTTCTGCTGAGGTGGCAACTTGAGTTGTGTACATGGAAGTAATGTCGAACTAAATAATTGGAAAATTCCTCTGGCCTTTGCCTTAGAGTTAGCTTCGTGCTTCATAATTATACCCGTCCAACCCACGTACCATCCTTCCCTATCCAAAATCCAAATACCCGGTAGTGTAGTATACATCTTATATGATGATTTCTACAAAGGAATTCAAACCCGGGAGTTAAAAGCGTCCAAAATAGCAAAGGCTGGATATTTGGAAAAAATGAATAGGCAGATTAAATTACAATAAAATTACATATTACAGTCCACAAAATTAGGGTCAGAGAGAGAGAGAGAGAGAGGAAGAACAAAACTCTGCTTCCACCTAATGTCGGAATTAACAATTAACGGAACTTTCCAGATGACTGGAAAGGTAATTTTTCAAAGCCATCAGTCACCACATAATTTTCAACTAGTACGAAAAGCCTCACTAAGCATATTAATATTCCACCTCTCTTCAAAGACACGAATTTGAGTAGATATTGAATTAAAATTTTTTCCTTATAATAAAAGGAATACTCAAAGTATGCTGGAGTGGTTGAGAGTAACCCACAATCTGAACGTTTCGTAGCGTAGTGTAGCGTAGCTTGTGGTGTATGGGTAGGATGGAATCATACTTTGCGAATTCATTGTTAGGCAATTCCGAACTAACTCACTACATATATACGTATCTGTAGTATGCTATAGCAAAGCCGTATATGTCCATTGACTGTCTTATTAATCTAATAAAAAAGTTTTGTTGGATGCTGGAACGAGATGGAAATCTTGTTAGAAACTCCATGAAATTTTTTTTTGAGAGGCTTCACCTTCATCGTGATCGTGATTGTCGTCCTCGTAGTTTGTGGAAATCAGTTGAGCCAGTCGCCAGAGGGAGAAAGTAGAAAGGAAAAGTATTCATGAAAAATTATGAAGGAATTCAGAGGCAATAAAGGTAATCAAGTGGTATACGGCTTGGCATACGATGTGGAATGAATAAATTGAAAACGTCCTACTATCTCTATTTCCATATCTAATGCTCATTTTTATAGAGGCATAGTGTCATAGTTACTTACATGTCAGCTCTACTTCCACCACTACATACCCAGTGAAACCTCCAAGATCTAGAAATTGCATGTGAATTTCAAAATTCCGCTACCAACTCACTACTGCCTGTATTATGAATGTATGTATGCACATGTTGCGTGGTGATGGAACTGATGCTCCTGAAAATATTCATTTGATGTTGGCAAAGAAAAAGGAATATGATGAACTATGAAATTCACGCTTGGTCGCCCCCAATCATACTCATCACATGGAAATAAAATCTGGCAGAAGCAAAGAAGACGACGAGAGAAAACCCCCTTTTTAAGTCTTTATTTGTTAGCACCTCCAACTTCATCTTCCTCATGTTTCTTTATTCCTCACTGATACACCGATATTACAGAAGCACTTGCTTCAAATCATATACCTACATATACCTACGTACCTTTCCCACAAGCAATACTACATATGTACATGCACATTTTACTATAGCTATACACTCATCGTCATTGCCGCAGACTTTGTCTCCGTCGCTTTCTCCTCCTTTAGAATTTACAATAGAATTTCAAGTTTCGAATTTGGAATCGGAATCCTAATGTAATGTGCCCGGATCCCTTTATTGTATTTTTCACTGTACATACTGAAAAAATTATAGGAATTATTGTTACATGAGCAAAGGAATGGAATCGGAATATATTTGCCAGTGCCCATATCTACTTTACGCTATCTCGCACTCCATTCCATCATTCATCCAATGGTTCATTTCATTACGGTTTAATAAGAAACGAAAATCCACTCATTGTCACAACTACTTCCTGGGAAAATAATTTGATTTGAGAAAATTTGAATCAGTCCTGCTTTTTTCGCCTTCTCCTATTCAAATTATGTAACACTACAGATACATTTATTTGCTCTCGCTAGTCCAATAATTATTCTCGATGGAGTGCGGATTCCTCTAGGACTTTGTTCTTCGGTAGATTTTGTGTGTACTATAGAAAGGTACACTGTAAAAACTGGTGCATCTTAAGGGTCATAAACCAGAGAGTATTTGGTATTATTTGGGCAGTTAGCATGTATTTCAAGCTCACCTAAAGGTAATCTAAAAATCTAAAGTGTATCTAAAAGCATTGAAATTGCAGCTAAGCGCATCTCGAAGTATGAGATGCGTTATTAACATGCTTGTAACTTAAAAGAAAACAAGTTGTTTGAAAAGAGGTCAAAAGCGGAAAAATAAACGTTTAGAAAAAAAATGTAAAAACAGAAAAAATTGACACTTCAAAAAGACCTATTTAAAAATGGACCTTTCGAAAAAATGTAAAAACAGAATAAATATACGGTTGGAAAAAATGTAAAAAAAGAAAACCTTGATGGTTTAAAAACTTTAAAAGTAAAAAATACACCTTTCGAAAAAACGTAAAAGTAAATAATAAATAGACGCTTTAAAAAACCGCATCACACAGTCTAAGATTGCGTTTTAATGCGTTTGTGATGTAGTTAAGATGCGCCCTAACTGCGTTCATAATAACCTGTACTAAATACGAGTAGATTTTTGAAGTTTTAAATGCATTTTTAAAGTCTTAAAATTCTTTAGTTTTTACAGTGTACCTACTAAAATTGCAATAAAAACTGTACGATATACATCTTGAGTGTATCCAAATTTTTTGCTTTTTAGATGTGTTGTGGAAGCACCTTAAATCCCAATTTTTGTATGTGTTTGTAGATGCATTTTCCCCTGTTTCAAGATTCTTTAGTTTTGACAGTGTACCACCATAGTTTTGATATTGATTTTGAGCTTGATTTCCTCTCCAATATGTACAAACGACCCTATTTTATTTGACAAGTACCTACCTAAAATTTCCTATTTGAGTAAACTAGCCTTGGTTAAGTTGTATGAAAGATACCAATTGGGATTCATCCGAGATTATAATTATAATTTATTCTGAGTCTCATTATAATTATATAAACTTTATCAAGTTTCTTCGCAATGTCTTTGTACATTTATGCATGCATACTCGAGTGAGGGAACGGCAAATGAGGCTATTAGTCGTTGAAAGTTCGTTTGTGTGAAATGAGTAATGTCAATTTTGTCGAGATACAGATACGAACTCAAATTCAACGAATTCAAATCCAGGCAGAGACAAACATACATTGGATTGAATACGGATGATAGTTCGTACGTAAAATTCAAGTGGTTGTTTTCATGATTGTCCTCACAAAAGGGTAAGGATAGGGGTTGATTTTTTTGGTGATTCAAACCTCGGCTGAGAGCAAAGAACCGAATGAACGAATGAATGAATGAATGAAGCCTTCCTTTTTTTCTTTTTCACATTAGACCTGATGGGAAAGAGGACCAGTCAAGACAGACGTAATTCAAATATAAATCCGAATCCAAAGTGGCACAGCAACAGAAACAGAAACAGAAACAGCAACAGCAACAACCATCTCTGCATTCTCTCGTCGGTTCTCCATTTCCTCCTAGTATAGTACGCGCTAGTTACGTGTCCATTACATACTTGATTCAGCGTCCTAGCAGATACCAATCCGACGACTTGGATGTAACGAGCTGCTATGCATTTAAATAATAGAGCCTGGTAGCATTACACACAAGAACGACTAGTCATATTTTGCAAGTGCAAAATAGGTACTATGAGATACCATGGTTGGGAGTATATACATACCTATCCACACTGATAGTATTATGTAGGTATGTATCTCAAGGATATCTGTAACAAATTATGAACCTTGCCATGTTGAGTTTTGAGACAAAGCAAGGAAGCAAAGGAAGGGAAGAGAGCCCTACAGTAATCAATACAACGATACTGAAAGAATATCAAAATCCAACGCATCATTTCACGCTGCTCCTACAAGCTCCTATAGTTAGTATGGTTGGTTGCGAGCTTCCAGTAATAGTAATTCAGCACTCAAGAACACATAGGTAATTATACTTGACTATACGAAATTTAGCTTCCTCAATCCGAGTGTATAGTTGCATTGTATATCTATCTGTATATGTGTGTATATTGTGGTACAATTGCTATATCTCTACATGTATAATTGTAAGCCTTTAGATTTTGTTTTTGATTTGGTACGAAACGAAGGCCTGTGAAGAGTGAAGAGTGAAGAGTGAACAGTGAACAGTCTCTGAAACTCTGACTCGTTCGTAACCTGCGAACACATATTGGGAAAGTGTTCATTCGTTGGCGTTACCCCGTCGTGCATTACATGTACAAATTGCAAGCCGGCAGCCAATTATTAATCCAACATGAGAAAGTAATTAAACCAAAAGTTTTCATTTAAACTGTGCACACTTCCCTTCTCCGCCACGCTTCGATTACTTAGGTGTAGGTATAGGTAGCTAGAGACTTTAGTATTTGTCAGGCAGGAGCTAGTGATCGTAAAATGAATAAATTCAAGTCTATGAGCAAAGATTTGATGAACCTGACACTTTTAAGGATAGTTACATACCTATCCATAGACTAAATACATATGCCTTTTCCTCATTCCCCGATACCGTAGTCCCGAAACCAAATCTATGATTGTGCCTAATTCGTTTTCCCTATCTTCCCGAGCATGAATATGAGATTCAATAAACATGGAAGATGGAAATGTGTGTAAACTGAGCCCAATGCCAAACACAGTCTGGCCTTTCAGCATTTGCTGAAATGAAAAGATGTGGAAACTTAAAACGAGGATTTTTAGAGTCTAGATTCGCTCTAGATTAGATGTTACTTTATACACAACTTTATTTTATTTCATCCAGGCATTTATATTAATGTTTGCAATCATAATTGTCAAAATAAGTATAGGTAAGTATAGTCAGAGAATCGGGGAATAGATGGGTAAATAGTAGGCGTTTGTATGTATGTATGTAGGTATGTATGTATATGTAGGTAGATGTAGACGTGATAAAGGAAATTGGTAGCATTACAGGGATAGAAAGGAGAAAATCAATATTCCTTCCTTTATACCCTTATCCATTACATCATGTAATTTGAACAGCAACAAAAACAACATCAAAGGAATTAGATACAGGTATATATTGGGAGATACTTTCTGTCTTTTTGATTACTATTGTGTTGTCGTCCTCGTTCCTATTCTCGTCCTCCTTGTCATCTCGCTCTTTGAGAATAAAGCTGTAAGTTAAACTTTGAAAATACGTGAGGTTGAATGGCAGAGCAATTTCCGCTGAAAAATTCTCAAAAATTGATTGTTCGTGTTTACGACTCGACTCGTCTCTCCTCTCCTCGCCTCTCCTCGCCTCGCCTCGTCTTGTTGTTGGTTGTGTCGGGATGTCGTGATGTCGTGAAGTAGTTAAGTTGCGTCGTAGTTAAATTAACAACTTAAAGAGACTCTAACACAATCAATAGGCACCTATACCCTCACGTTCTAGATTTATATGAAATACCTACCACACACGATCAAAGTGCAGATTTGCTCGGAAATTAAAATACTCAATACAAAACTTCAGAGCACTTGAGAGAAGACAAGTAAGTATTAGTAGTACAGGGACGGAAACCAAAAACTTGGTAATATAAAAAGACCAAAGGTAAAATAAAATGAAAACGAAATAAAGGGAAACTACTGGAAGCTGAGAGAGTACAGAGACAGAGACAGAGACAGACACGGATACGGATCAAGATGGCATGAAGGTGGGTATGGGATATGAACTTGTCTCATCACATAGGTATACATATCCCTACGTTACATCTTCAAACTCTACACGCAACCTTATATATATATACATACAGTAATCACATACGAATTCTCGAGTAGCTAGGAGAGAGCGAGGGTAATACTTTAGAATGGTAATGAAATAAGAACCCCCAAGTATGTAAATCAATGCACATACATACATACATAGGTACATACCCTCCGTTGCGTTGGTTGGTAGGCAGATGAATGAATGAAGAGTAGAGTTAGAGTTGAGTTGGGCTGGCTAAAGCTATTGAAAGTCTTGACAGTCGAGAGGGTTGAGTACTAGAGATTTAATGCACCATCAACTATTGCTTAGTTCCCAAATGATTGTCGCTTTCTAATTAAAATCTACACGCAGTACGATCTTTCTCCTTCCCTTCTACGCTTCACATTTAAATATCACGACTGGAGAATTATAGCACAGACTTTTCCTTCCTCCTATGTACCATCCAGGGCTACCCCACATCACATCACAAGTACATACATATACATGAACACATACGCCTATATATGACATCACATTCCCCACCACCACTACACTACACTACACTACACTACACTTCAGACAAAACCGTTGTATTCTATTTCCTTGCATTCAACTTGTACTCCACTTCCACTCTCCTTTGCTTTGTTGCACTGTCTCTCTGTACTCTTCTCTCCTTATGTACATATGTAGGTAGTACCTACATATAATTATATAGACGTAACAACCATCTACGAATCCACTTCTGACAAACTTCTCTTCATTACCATAATACATCAAGAAGTACGGCTGTACAGCCAAGATTTTCTCCACACACATCTTCCTCTCAGGAAGAATTCTCCCTTTCCTTCCATCCCTCTGTAGGATAGATATTCACATAGATACCACCTAACTATGCATTGCATATTGCATACGGCATACAGTAGTCCCTACGTGTAAGTGTGCTTTCTGTGGAAATTCGTAGATTGAAAATATTGAATGTTCTATTCTTCCTACTCTCACCCCAAGATAGAGTTACTCTCTCGTCCTGGTCCTGAGTAAATCTACGGAAGGTATAGTAAATAACATCATGTGGTTCTAAACTTAAACATGTTTCTCCATCCATTACAAACACCAAGGCTTTATATAGTACGCGTTATACAACATACCTATATACTATATACAACATAGCTTTATTTAGATGTATCCAAGATTTGCGTAGACATTTTCCTACTATGTATACTCAACTCGCAAAAATGACTTGTCTTTCACCTAAGTGTATAATTGCGCGCTCGACTTATCGTTAGGCGTCTTCTTCTTCCTCATCAGTCTTTGCAGTTCGTAATTACGGTAATAATGCCAAGTCAAGCTAGCCATGTTGAACGTATTGTCTACAAGGATAAGGATCCAAGACTGAATTCACGCTCACTGAGCACAGAATTATCTTGGTATCTTATATTTTGTATTTGGATGGTATTGCGATTACGACTGTCATTGCTATTGCTATTTCTATTGTCGTTACCATTGCCATTGCATTGCTCCTATCTCTCGCGCTGACTGTCAAGTGTACATAATATGTAGGTACCTACATACATAGTTTAGCGTATCGTAAATAGTAACAACGTTCTAGCCAGTGACTTTATTCACATCCGGACTACTGTATCTTCTATTCAACTCATTACTGCTAATCAAGACAAAGAACGATTATAATTACAACCTACAGTACCCTTGGAATTTCACTAGTACCTTCCTCTGTACAACTACAAACTACAACCGAAGTAGCCCATGGCCCACATGATTCAAGGGTAGAGCATTTAAATAACAAGAGTAGAAAACAACAGTTTATTCCTATATTATCGCAATTCCCCAAACCCAATATTCTGTCAAGGCAAGTCCACTTTGGGAATAATAAGAGTTATCTCCATTATCTGAGCTAAATTAAAGCAATAAATTATCCTACACAGATAGTGCACATTTAGATATCGCTAACTAATTCATTTCCAATGACAAACACAAGTTGCTTTTTAGTCATGCCTTTGATCATTCTTCAAAACTCCTAGTAGGTACATACACCTACCTACATACAGTGTTAGTGCATCAGGACAGGAAACAAGTGCACTTAAGAAAAAAATCTAGAGCTTTAAAAAAACTGCAGGAAAAATATACACATAGATATTCTATATATAGATGCCTACCTCCCTACATAGACTGCAATTACATCATATAATAATAATGGAAACGGTGAAGCCTTGATAATGATAAAGTGAAGGAATGAAAGGGACGAAGACGAAGGCGAAGACGAAACTGCAACAAGAGAGAAAAAAACGAGGGAGTATTATTTATACATGATTCAGTATTCCAAGTACGAGTTTTCTATCAAGAAGGAGAACCAAAGCGAGAACCAAGTCCAACCTATAGCTGTATAAGTAATATATGTATATTTTTGAATCAGTCAAAAATTACTCGAAAGAAATTCAACGAGGAAATTCAAGGAGGAGAGACGAGAAAGAGAGGGACAAAAATGGCTCAGCTCCTCCATTTAAATGAATCACGATAGAAATGCTAGTAGGAATAGATAGAATGACGAAGCAGAGAGAGAGAGAGAGAGAGTGAGAGAGATACGAACCAACTCATCTTCTTCTTTTGCATATTTACATATTAATCCTGAGGAATCAGGATGTAACGTAGTGAAGGCGGATGGGAAATTTCCTTTAGCCCGAATTTATCCATTTAAAAATTCCTAATGCAGAACGTAAAGGGCAGGAGACAGGAGTAGGAATGGTGGTGGCAGAGGCATTGGTGGCGGTAGTGGGAGAATGTAATATGTATCACTGTCGAAAGTGGGTAGTGCAGACTTACAGGGAGTAAAGCAGAACGTAGGAATCTATACACTTTAGACTAATCGTAAGTATAAAACCGCACAGCAGTGAGTCTCGCTCTCTCTCTCTGCTTCTGCTTCTCCTGCCTCTGCTCTCTCACTGCTTCCAGCCCATTGTCAAAATAAATCTCAAACATGTAACAAAACCACGAGTAGGTCCGTGTGCCTTGTTCGAGACTAGTGTGTCTATGTACCTATATGGAGAGCATAGACATAGGTACTATATGGATAAAGATGAAATGGTTGATTATATAATGCAAGTAGTTACAGCTTAAATATGAGTTTTGAGAAGAGCTGGTGAATGTATTATGAGGGAATCGCAATGCATAGAAACCAGAACCAGATAGTACGGAATTGATTTGAAGGAAAATCTTGGATGAATACATGCAAGTTGGAAGTTGAAAGGGAAATCGAAGAGCTTGCCATCCCATGACATCACACACATAGCTAAGCATCAGGAGCATCGCCAACCAAACCAAACCAAACCAAGCCAGGCCAAACCAAACCGAACCGAACCAAAAACGAGAGGAAAGGAAGGCAAGGAAAGCAAGGAGCAAGCAAGCCTTGAGACTTGTATCGTATCGTAACTTGGTCGCCAACTGTAGTATGCCTATGGTATGTGTCTATATGTCTATATGTACATGGGTATGTAGGTGTATGTATATCCATAGGTTATCCGAAGAGTGGGAAAGAGGCTTTACTCGAAAGATGTGCATATGGATAGGACAAACTGTGCATAAAATTCGAAATCCTAGTACTTTGTACACCGTGAGCATATGAGCTGGAGTTTGAGGACGGACGTGGGTAACTGGGGTGGAAGTTAGGGTGAGGCAGGAAGGTATTTGGCACCAGAGATTTTCCAGTGAGAATGTAAGACTAGGAAGAGAAGAGATCCGGGAAAAGTTTACCATCGCCAAAATGCACACCGTATACCCATACTGCTCCCGCTCTCTCATACTACTCATACTTATACACAACTGTGAATGTACTTATACGGTAGACGATAGGTTTGCAGTTGTAAAATGCCAAGTGAATCTCTCCAGCCTGTAGTCCCAGTCATTGTGAGTCTCACAGTGACATGTACTTTTATAGATATAGCTATAAGGTACGGGAACGAGTACAGAGTTAGCTGGCAATTGGGAGCTGTAGTCATAGCCTGTATTTCTCTACAGAAATACCGAATACCGACTGGTTCTGTATTTGCGAGCTGGTCTGAATTCTGGATGCTGGATGCTCATGAGAGAGAGAGAGAGAGAGAGAGAGAGAGAAAATCGGGAGCATAGTTTCAAAGATTTTTCAGACGACCAGGACCAGCAGCAGTCATAGCCATTCCTTGGTTTGGTCTTCCCTTCCCATTCCCACTATAACCCACCATTCCACTATTTTATACATACAATTTCCAATTCCAACTCGCAACTCCAACTTTCCCTATAAGATTTTCTGCATAACTATAAAAGACGGAAAGATTATAGTTGAACTGGAGTTGGAGTTAGTGTGAGCAGAGAGCTACTCCTCTCCAGCATCAGCATCCCATTCCCTTGTCCTCGTCCTCGAACGTGTGCCAATATCGATCGCTCCCTCTCGTCTGTGTGTGAGTTGAGTTGAGTCGAGTTGAGTTGGTACGGTGCACGGTAAGAAATGAATGTAAGAAGAGAACAGTGTTGTATCTGGATTCTGGATGTGTATGTACGTAGATTCTAGATTGGCTGTATGCAGTTAGAAATGTGTGCATGTGTGTTAGTTTACTGAAGCTGGTAGTGGAGCTGGTGCTGGAGCTGGAGCTAGAACTGGATGTTGGATGTTGGATGCTGGATGCTGGAGCTGGAATCGTTGTAGTTATAGGAAGAAAGATCCCATCAGAGCAGCAGTAGCAGCCCACCCCAATTCCAAAAGTAGCAGCAACATCAGCATCACCAGAACCAAAAGGAGAAGAAGGAGCAGTAGCAGCAGCAGCAGTAGCATTCGCGCTCCAGCAAGGCAGCAGCAGCTAACAGCATTTTTTCTCTTACCTCCATTTCATTTCTGACTCAGTCCTTTCCATCATTTTCACGTAATTCCCCAATCTCCGCCCTTCTCTATCCTGTGCTGCACTACTGCACGACTATACTCACAGGACCTCGTCTTTTTTCCTGTCCTGGCCTGGTCTGGTTTGGCTCTCTCTCACTCTCTCTCTCACTCTCGCTCGTCTCTCTTATGTATCTTTACCATTAGATTTTTCTTCCCTCACGTTCTCTCTTCCGCTCTCTGCTCTTATATTTAAAACTAGGTACCTACTACTCTAATTCGACTACTCTCTTCCCTTTCCCTTTCACCTTTTACGTCATCTTATTAGATTTTATGTTAACTATAATTCATATAAAATATCCTCAACATTATGTATTAGTTGCCTATAAGTGTAAATTGCAAATGCACGAGTCTCCTTCCACACATTCTCCGAGACCACCACACCGTCGTGTACACCAAGACCAAGACCAAGACCAATAAAACTTGAACCAAGTTTGCTCTCAAGACTTGTACTTTTTTCCTCCTCACTCTTACATTTAGATAGGTGGACATATAAAAACACAATAAATTCTAAATTCTATTATCTTTGCTTCCCTACCTACTTACCTACCCATGTACCTATGTACCTTACATAATCTCCTATGCAATGCAACACCATAACCAAACCATCACAATACATACATACATACATATATCTCCGTGGGCATGAGTCAGTTGGGATAAAATATCAGTTTTGTTCCGCAGTTACAGTTAACTTTTCCCTCTCTTCCCTTTTCCAAAGTAGATGGTGGTTAAATTATGTTTAAACAAACTAACGGCAAGTGTATTTTATTCTTTTACCTTTTTTTTTACCTTCCTCTTGACTTATCCTTGTCCCGCCTTGTTCCAACTTGTAAGTCTACCATGCTCAGCATCAAGTAGGAAAATAGTCGGCTGATAAGGGAACAAAAAAGGAAAAAGGTGGGCCATTTATTGACGTCTGTACTCGTCTCTCTTTTACACAGTTTACGGTAGCTTGAGTTCAACTTCTTTAACCCGCAGCCGTAGTCATGGGCATAGCCGGAACCCTAATAGTCTAGAGAAGAGAAGCTTTGAAGGGAACCATCCATACTGGATACTGAAGCAGCCATGGAACGTTTGCTCTACTAATTCTTGAGAAAACATTTTGTTCGTCCAGTGAGTACACTAGAGAAGGAGAGAGAGAGAAAGCTAATGTAATAAACCGGTAAAGGAAAATGCTGGCGTTTGTACGATTGCGATTCCAAGGCTGTGACTCCCGTTGTCATCTTTACTTGTTCGCTTCAGGGCTTCCACAACTGTTCTCCAAGACCAAGACCAGGACCAGGACCAAGACCAAGACCAAGACAAAATCATTAATATTTTTAAGACTACCAAGGTACATGCATACGTATATATCTCAAGTGTACCTTGAGAGAGAGAGAGGGAGAGAGAAAAAGAGAGCAGGGACTGATCGTGAGTGCGACCAAACAGAGAGGGAGAGAAAAACACGGGAAAGATGGAATTGGGGATTTCTTAGAAATAGGAATATCGGGAAAGATGTGGATGTAGAATGTAGAGGAAGATAAACTTACTTATACTTGAGGGAAAGTCCCTTTAATGTTAACGATAGGATAAAGGCAATTTAGTGGAAATTGTGAGAGAATATGTGTGTGAGTTTGACTGAATGAATTCTAGGCTTGTTTTCGATGCGAGGGAATTATGGCTTTAGGATTGCCATGTCTATTGCCAGACAATGTCGAGGAAACAGAAGAAATATAAAGTTGGGTAAGATCGGCGGAACCAGAACTACTGTGGAGGAGTGCAAGGACGTGATATATATTTTCTGGTGTGGGAAGATCGAAGGAGAAGAAGAAGAAGACGGAGTGCAAGATGACGGTGGCGGTGAGAAAGGAGAGGGCAAAACCAAGAGAGAAAACAGACGAAGAAAAAGAGAAAAAGAAGACGAGGAGAAAGCTTCCTTTTTCGATTCGTTTGAAAGCTAGCTGTCCTGCCCTGTGTTTCCTGTCTTTCGGCTGGATGGATAGCTCTCCATTATTCGTTTCATCTGCACGTTTGGGCTTAGTTCATCTCATCAGAACAAGTCACCTTCGGCTTGGCTTGGGTCGATGCTCCTCCAAGTGGATGTGCTATGGTTGGCAATTGGCAAGTGGTAGCTAACACCAACGATATCACAATCTGCAATTTCTCTCTCTCACTCTCTCTCTCTCTCTCTTTCCCTCTCCCTCGTCTACAAGTGCATACTACCTACAGGATGAGAGAAACTATGGTCTGCTTATGGGCAATAGAAATGCAAGTCTTTACGTCTTTTTATGTTCACTTTTGTTATTCTTCTACTTCTAGATGTTGCTTTTCGCCGTCCTCTACTCAGTCGTCTCATCGTCGCTCTTCTTCTCCTCTTTTGACTTTGACTTTGACTCTTTTCTTTCCTTTTAGCTCCGTCCTACGAACCTTTGGTAGACGAAAAGGGCTTCTGTTCCAACTTTTCTCTGGTGTTTACTTGACTGTGCGTGGATTGAAGAGGAGTAGGAAGCTAATAGGAGGTGGTTGCTATCCTTTCTCTCCAATATTGTCAGCTACATCTTTTCCCTACCTTCCATGTGGTAGTGGTGGTTGTTACTAGGTTTACGCTATGTAAAAGAGGGTGAGGTGATGCTAAGGAATAGAATAAAACGCACAAGAAAGTTATAAGAGAGAGAGAGAGAGAGAGAGAGAAGAGAACAAGGAGAGTTGTCGTATCAAAAACATCACCATGGCATGGGTAGGTTTTGTATACGACTATATATAGATATAGATATGGATGTAGAGAATATAGCTATACTCTATATAAGGATATATAGAGGGATGCAGTCTCTAAGATAGGATTCGAGGCTCTTGGGATCATGCTTGGATGGATGGATGAGATGAAGGGAAACTTGGTCGATATTTTCTTTCTTTCTCATTGGTTTCTCCATCTATGGCCCGTTTAGTTTTAGAATGGTTTCGCTTTCCTTTTCTATCCTGTGTATACTCGTAGCACTGTCACTGTGACTGGGATTCTCTTGGCTTCAGCTTATGTATGCGGTGAGGAGGCAGCCCAACTGGTGTGGATAAAGTCAAAGCAAGAAGGAATACAGCATGAATGATTGTGTGAGGAAGATATTACTTCCTCCCTCGTATATTCACAATATGCATGGACCATGTAGCCCCACTTATAGGTAGGTAGGTACATGTTATAGGGCACGTTCTCCAACATTCTTTTACGAGAGACGCAGAAGGACTAGGACTAGGACTAGGAGAAGGACTAGGAGAAGGAGAAGGAGGTTAGATAGAAAATCCGAGACTGTTCTCTTTATGCTTGTACCTCTAATCTGCCAGTGAGGATTGAACTGGAGCTCCAAGCCCAAGTTGAAGTTGACTGTTTAGAGTTTGCAAAAAAAGGAGAAAGTCTGGGAGAGAATCTAAGGAACTTTAATCCTTTTTCGTAATAAGTTGTTCTTCTTCGTCAAAGTGGGGAGCATCATGTCATTTTTTTGTTCACGTAGGTATAGGCGTGAGGAGAGTTGCTATGCTATACATAGAAGTCGACAGTCTAACCCAAGGTTTGTAGATAGAGAGCAGTCGATCTCTTTTTTATAAGTTAAACTGGGCTTTGGTGTGATGTGGATGAGGATGAACTTAATTTTTTTTTCTTGCGCGGGTTCCCTCTGTGGCTAAGGCTAGAGATATGTATGTCTATGTATGGTATCACTATGGCTGAGGTGGTGACTGTGGCCATCTCGTCAGAACGTGTGAGAGTGTGTGTGTGTGTGTAGTCTGTGTGTACACACACTGTAATAATGTGCCCATATGTATGATGCATGGAATGAAGGTTGAGTTGAAAGTTACAACTTTTAACTTTAGCAATTTTTCAAAGTTGCTTTTATCATCTTCATTGCAGGAACAAAGATGCCAATTTTTATGATTTTTCAGCCTTACTGTCACTCAAAATGTCTTGCATATAGCACCTTCCCTCGCAATCCCTTCATGATAAAACTCGTCTTAAGGCTGTCCTTTTTGTCAACTTTTTTCATTCATTGAGCTGTCCTCAAACTGTCAAATTTTTTCTCCTTCCGATAAGGTTTTAAAACTTTCCTGTCTTGTCTGTACTCGGCCGTTTTATGTTTCCCCACTGAAAAACACACCTCGTTTCACCAGTCTTATTACTCACATCGCACATTCCACCACCATGGCAAAGCACGTAGTCACTTTCCAACCAGAATTCAAGCCAATCCCATCCAGTCCAAACCAAGCCAAGCCAAGCCAAGCCAAGACAAGTCAAGTCAAGGTGTAGCGAAACAACTATTTCCCTTGAATAATGTACATATTCATTGTAAACCTCACAAGATCATAAACGTCTCTCATAACGTCCTCTGTCTTTTATCATCAAAATGCATGCACTCGCATCCTTCCATAATAATTTCCTTTTTATGAATCAACGTCCATGTCATGCCAACCTCAACCAAACCACCCTGCCAGCCATTATGGACAAGCTCCAATTGGATAGGTAGGTGGATAAGGGAATACACGGCCAATCATTTACACCTTTAGTTTTAGAGCACAAAGGGAGGGGATTCATTTCTGATAAATAAAGGAGAAAGCTAAACGCTTCCTTCACCATGTCCATGTCGTCTTTCTCTTGTAGTTGTACTATAGACAGATACAGTAGGCATATCACAATTACAATTTACGACTTGGATACTCTCTTAGATGCCGCCGACTCCCATCCCCATCTCCACTTTCGCCACAGTGCTCCCAGCCAGTATTGGCATTCGGCATTTTTATTACAAGACTTCAAAGCTGAATAAAGTTGCTCATTACATGGCATGAAAATTTGTCTAAGCTGACAGTGCAAATTGACTTGAACCCCATGTATCAAGTTCCAGCTTTAGTTCTAGTTCTACTTCTAGTTCTAGTTCTAGTTCCAGCTCCAGCTCCAGCCTTCCAGCTCCAAATAACTTTTGGTTGGTTTTCATTTGGTGTGAGAGTGAGTCGCCGCCTTGTGCATTCCACGAACCTATGACTAGTAGTAGTGGGTATACCATATCTATGGAAGATACTAAACGGATTAAGTGTCTATATAAAGCATAGAACATTTAAAAAATCTACACCCTCTGAGTTGAGCACATACATAATTCTCAGTCTGGAATAGCAATCATCGTGCGGTCTGACAGGTAAAATAACGAGAATGCCGGTGAAAGTGGTTTTCTCCCTTGGCAGCTCTCAGTTGTGGTTGTTTATTATAATGACTACTCTACACGCCCAACGGTGCATGCGTTTTTGACTCACTTGACTGCTTTTACAGTTCTCCAGCCTCAACTTTGATTTTAGATACTTTACCCTTCTCCCAACTGGATTCCTCCAAATCGTTTTGAAGCGGCGCAATGGCATCCCAAACGATTGTTTTTCTATACTTTCCGTCTGTCTACTCCTACAAATAGATAGCCTCCGTGTCCCACGTCTTTTTTGTGTAAACAAACCCCTTTAGTCTACCACTCCTGCCACACTAACTGCCCTTGGCGGTCTATCCAGGTACATACTAATAGTTCCATCTACCAATATATTCTTCCCAAATCCCAATATATCTACATCTTCAACCTACTTGTATCCTTCAACGCAACAACTTAATTGTTCTTTTCTTTTTTTTTCTCTCCACTCTGCATCTACAACATTTATGCACCGGATCAACCACCTAATCTATAAATAAGTAGTGCACCTCAACAGTTTCCGCTTCATTTATACATTAATAACGACAGAATGAACGATAGCTCACAAAAAAGTACCTACCTACATACCTACGTTGTAAAAATAAAACACTCTTGAAACTGAAAAAGCCTAAGCTTGGCTTAGCTGTCTATTCTTCTTTTTCTTTAGATACACTTTTTAAATATTTTAATTATTGCGCCAGTTTTTACGGTGTACCTATAGCTACAAGCATTGCATCATAGCAGCAAGCTTTCACCTTAATTTTTACACTGGAAATAACTTGAAACTTGAGGATTATGGTCAAGTGGACATTGAAATGTGAATGAATCCATTGAGAAGACATAATCATAAATATCCCCCAATGCACCTGTTTCATATTTATCCTCTTAGATACTTGCTTAAACATTGTGCACCTTATGCCCATGGACACGTGCACGCGGCTAATAAACTCAGAAAAAGAAATTGATGTGAAACCAGAAAAAAATCTAAACAGATGGAAATTTTGTTCCTCCATGTTTGTACTTGATGCCTTCCCCTCTAAAATCACAATGGAGTTAGTTATGAGGTGGAACGTGTATTAACCTCAAATTTGCCATGCTTGTGTTTCTCAAAATGCGTTTACCTTCCCGGTGAATCATGAATAGTAGCTTTTCACAATAGTTAGATACCTATATACTATATATAGATAGATACCGAGATGGATTGAATAGAAATTGAAGAGAGAAAGTTTTGGGGATGTGATGTATAATGATGGTATGGTATTGGCACAGGGAATGCTGGCGGCTATGGTGTCTATGGTTTAGCCAAACTTTGACATTGTACACTCTACCTACTTTATTATGTAATGCATGTTAAATTACCTACCTATAGGTATTTACACCTAGAATGCCTACGTGTGAGAGTAAAATCGTTTCCCGGATTCCCGAATCCCCAATCCATGATCCGGTATCCTTCGGGTAGTAAAAGTAAGCTGAAGACAAACGGGAGAATGAAAGAGAGAGAGAGAGAGAAAGACGAGAGGGCAAGCAAACCAAACGAAGCCTATTGTGTCCAAACTCTCCCCATCACATCCAAGGAAAAGTACAGTGAATGAAACTATTGCGGAGTTGAGCTCACAAGATGAAACTCGATAGAAATTATCCACACATTGAAGGACGTAGCGTAGAGCAGTGAAGCAGACCAAGTCAAAGCCAAATCCAGAGCCAAAGCCAAAGCCAAAGCCAAAGCCAAAGCCAAAGCCAAGGCCAAAACCAAAATCAAGATCAGACCAGTCTGAAGCTATGTGGAGCAGAAGTTTGGAAAATATGTGAAAACTCCTTTGAAATTCATACGCAAGTCTTACCCTTGCTTATCTGTCTTGGCTTGGCTTGGCTTGGCTGTGCTTTTACTTCAGCTGGGGTAAAATGACAATGGTGAACTTGTGCAGTATGCAAGTAGGTTCCTGGGTATATAGGTAGGTAGTATAGAGAGTATGTATAGATGTAGAAGTAAGGTCTGTAGACACTCTATAGTCGACAAGAGCATGACATAGTCATGGGAGAAGCAGTGACTGTAGAAAGAGAATAAATACAAATATAAATAGTAAAAGCATTTCCCTCCTTATGTGTATACAGATAATAATAGCCGATATAACAAGGATGTTTTTGCGTGTGAGATTACTTTAAGGTCTTACCAAATGTAGTCATGTTGTAGCCCCGTGTGTGTGTTATTTTCTCCTCCCAGGGTTACATATGGCAATGAGATTGTGGGTGTCCAAAGCAATGTGTGTGGTTCTGGAGGAGAAATGCAGAATGGCTCGAGAAAAATAAAGTCAGGTCTTTTGCGTACCGTACAAGGAGCACGAGTGTATTTCACAAAGATATAATAGTGGCATCGTGGCCATAGTGGTACTCATGGTAGGGGTTTTGTGCCATTTTTTGGCTTCAATCCAAAAATCCCTCTCCTCCTTTCTATTTTTTTCTTCTCTTTCACAAGCAACCAGCACAACTACTCTTGGAGGAGCAAACCATAGCCATAGCCATAGCCATAGCATAGCCATAGCCAAAGCAAAGCCACGCACACTTTATTCCACATACACACACACATCCACATCTAGGCAGTCAGAATCTTCTGTCTCTACGGTCGTTTATTCTCCTACATTCCTAAAATTCAACTTTACAGTATAAATCTACACATAAGTTCCCCTTGCATCTCGTCTCTACCCTGTATGTCGCTCCTCATATACTTCTCCCATGTATACCCACATCTGACACAAGTTTCCCAATTCAGACCCTGACATTTTTTTTAGATTATTTTACAAGGCTGTGAAAGCTGTCTTGGCGAAAGAAAGGAGAATGGACGACAGAAGAGACTTGGTGCGGGCACACAAACTCACATTTTCACTTAATAGCAACAGCGGAGGGATGGACAAAAGTAAGCCTTTAAAAAAATCTAATCGCCGTTTGTCTTCTTTCCCCGTACGCTTCCACATATGTACCAAGAGATACAAAGGTTTCTACCGCCAACACCAAAGCCAGCGCCAACGCCAAAGCCAACGCCAACGCCAATGCCATTGCCATTGCCAATGCCAATGCCAACCTTAAGGGATATCTTGGGTAACTCAGATGGGCCAATGCCGATGGTTGGAGCCGGTGGGGGGTTTACAAGCCACTAATACTATTTTCTTCCTTCTCTACCGACACTCTTAGCACTCCTCTCTACTTTCCATTTTTATGCAGCGGGAGACAAACATGGTCAGTTTACGCTACAAAACGAGTTTCTCTTACCATTAGAAATACATACACAGTCATTATCAACTCACACCTGGTTACCTTACAACTAATTATCCAGCATTTAGGAAATTACCATGTATAGGTAAATCACTTACTTCTTTATCCATTCCAAGTCCTCTTTAATCCTACGAGTAATCCTGGTACCTAAGGAGCAAATTCCGATCTTAAATTCGTAGCTTGAAATAGTGCTGGGAGATTGAAACTTGTAAAGGCAAATTATACACTGTAAAAACTGAAGGATCTTGCAATAGGAAAAAAGTATGTGTAACAACAAGCGTAAAAACCTCGTATTTAGAATAATTTGGAGGCATCTGAAGTGCATCATTGTGTATAGAAACAATTATTTCATCCCCCTAATATTTGCAATGAAAAAAAAACTGTAATTATGTGAGAAGGAGGATGTAAAAAATTACTGTTGTACTTTTGATCCAAAAATAAAAATCTAAAGTCAATCATATGGGAATTTTTTTTTTGATTTTGAATTATTGTAAGTAATTATAGCAGTGAGTATAATAATTAGTTTGTTGAAACTATAGTCACAAAATGAATTAGAATTTTAATTCCAAAACTCAGAGCGTTTTCAAGTTGGAAATTAGGAAGCTGATAATTACCTTTGGTTTTAGTAAATAATATACGACTCTATCCTGTACTGCATTAAAGACAATTGTTACAAGCAAGTTGAAATTAGTCCGCTCGTCCCTCTCATAAGAACACAATGGTGTCCGTGTCCACCGAGCTTATAATTGAATAATGAGTAGAACACACTCGGTATCCATATCTAGTCGAGGCAGTATGGGTTTCCTCATCCAAACTGCGAAAGATAAAACCGAAAACTGAAAGGGAGAACAATCTGGAATGGTAATTAGTAGAAAACAATATAAATTAGTGGAAAGTACCGCATATCGATGAATGCGAATGGAGAAACGGAGAGGAAGAAAGCCGAAAACATTTACAAGGGTAGAATTAAAATTATCTATACTCACCTAACCCACCCACCAACCAACCCTATGCCTATGCCTATGACAAAAACACACAGCGTCTACCTTGACTTGACTTGGGTTATCCGCCACGCCAGACCAGACCAGACCAGACCAGACCAGCACCTACGAAATGCATGACTACCCACCCATTCGAATTCCAGTCTAGAGCATTTCTACATACAAACAAGCGACCGTGGAAGTTTCCTGAAACACAGCAAAATTTGCATAATTTACTTGCCGAAACCACAGAATAAGCTCGTATCATCAATTAAGAACGCTCTCACAACTCCGATTCGATAATGGTTCGCTGATTCATTTTCGGATGCAGGCAGATGTTCGATCAAAGTTCGAAGTCGAAGTCAAAGCAAAGCAACATATTATTGATTTTACAAGGATCGCATACGGAGGATATCACTCCAAATATAAAAAAAGATTCCGATTCTAGTGCATGCACGCGAATGATACACCATACACTATAACTATGTATATAGAAGGAAACTACCTGTGTGCTCCAAAATAAAATAAAGTAAAGTAATAAATGGGAAGGAAGACAAATTAGAAAAAAATTAAATGACCCCAAACCCAACCCAGGAATGACTGTAGTGGATAAAAATTCTCATGTGGAGCATGAGGATATTTGGACGAAGGAAATAAAATTACATTTTGATAAAAGTAATAAAAAAGAATAATAAAAGAATGACAAGAGATGTATGTGCTCGGATGATAAACTGACTGAGTGGAGGAACTACACACACATACACACACACGGAGCAGGGCAAGGGAAGGAGCGAGGGAAGGATGAGGATGAGGAGGATGAGGATTGAGTAGGAAAAGGAGAAAGACGAAAAGAATGATGAAGCAGAGTCAAAGATGAAAAGGTACTTACTGCAGCACTTGAATGTACCTCTTCTAGGTACGTGTATGTACATACATACGAGAGAATCCGACTTCGTAATTCCCATTCGGAATCCGAATTATAGATCGTCTATCATCATCTCCATCTCCAAGAAACTCCATGTCGATGGGGAAAAAGAAATTCGAAATTTTCAATTGAGTTCGTCACATGAACCTGTTCATGCGAACTTATTGGAGGAAGTCGAATTGGACCATGTAAGATCTACTAACGAGCATCGATAACGAGAAAGTTTGTCATTCCTTCACTATAATTTCCTAAACCGTCTATTTACCGTTTATTTTATACGTCAGTCAGTTGAGTCTTGAGGTCTTGAGCTTTCTCTCCTTCCCTGTCATCCCAAACGTCCTCACTTGCTCCAACCATTTACTATGTACGTATAATGTACCCACCCATACATAATGTATGTAGGTATAGAAAATATTCGAGTTGAATCCGCATCCTCTACATCTCTCGATAGTGTGTACACGCGAGCAGAATCTAATTGTGCATTAGATCATGTCGTCTAATATATTGCCTCTAGCTATCTATACGAATTACGTCTTTGTCTGTACTTGACTGTTGTTCAAGGTGTCTAGAGTGTAGAGCTCGGTGAAGAAAAAAAAGAGGGAAAAACTCGTAAGGTATGGTATAGTGTACTAGTATACGATCCTACGGTTGCTATTGCTGGATATGGGAAAAGTGATGTAGATGGTATATGTAGGAGTACCTATGGATATATGTATATATATGGTGGGTTTATAGAGACAGCTACAGGCATTTAATTCTGATGTAATAGGATGTAGATACACCGCGTATGTCCACAACCACCACCACACAGTCTAGTCGTCCTCGTACTGTACAGTTCACTTCAGTTAAGTCAATTTCGACATAAAAAACTTTTTATTTGAGTAACCGTGTACCTTCCCGTTTAAATTAGAAACGTAAGGAAGAATATGAAAGTTTCCCAACTAACAAGACAAGCTCTCAATCTTAGCCCTCACGATCCTAAAATACATTCTGATGCATCATATAATTTTGACAGTACTATTATAACCATAACGTGAACCTACCTACCTACCTACCCACCTAGTCAGCATCTACAGACATCACTAGACATATGACACGACTATAGATTTGCAAAATATTTCCAGCCCAAATTTATACACATAAACCGTAGTCGACAACACATTTTGTCCTTTGAGGTGCATAAAATGAATGTGGAATATCTCCGCATATACATGACATATGCGTGGAAGTAGAGTTTTGTGCATAGAGTTCTTGGGTGCTTGATTCGTTTATTTCGATATCCAGAAATAGGGAGGTATAAGAATGTCAGTGTACATATAGGTATGTGGTATTTTCTACGTTATAGCATTGGATGGAGGATAGTGAGTCGGTGTACGTGTGCAAGGACGATGATGGGGAGCAAGTCTGAGTAGACATAGAAATGAAACGTATCTAACCTATATGAAAACTATGAAAAGGAAGGGAAGGGAAAGGAAAGGAAAGGGGAAAGGAAGGCGAAAGCAAAGGCAAAAGCATAGCAGTCAGAACCTCCAATCAAATTCGTTCGTGCTCACGTTCTGAACTAGAGGAAAGAGTGATGGATCTTTCTTTGATCTAATGTAGAATTTTTCACCAGGAAATTTCACCAGAAGAGTCAGACAGAGTCAGTACCTTGAAATGCAATACATTTTCTCTTTGAAGCTCGCCATCCAAGTGAAGAAGGAAGAAACGAGCGCCACTCAACTTTTCCCATCACTTGGTCCTATCCACTACAACTTGGCTAAGGCTTCCAATGCCTCGAATACTTGAACCAAGGCCTAGGTATATCTGCACTTTTCTTACTCTTACTATTACAACTTCTCCCACTACCACTTCCACTTCCTCCGTCCTTTCCTATACCATCCCATTCAATTCCTATTTCCACTTACTACTGCTCCTGCATTTTTTTCTCCTTTTCTTTTTCTCCTTTTTTTCATCTTCAACTCAAACCGTGTACTTGTTCAATGTGGAATCTTCTCTCTCTCTCTCTCTCCCTCTACTCCTACATTCGTCCTAGTAGGCTCGTCTTGTCCATGTCCCTATATTTTTCAAGATGTTTCTTTTTTTGTTATGTACTTGGTATTTTCCTCCTTCTCCTCCTCCTTGGAAGGTTTGCACCGAACAAGTCTTCTTCCGTTCTTTGGTTGCTGGTGAGCTTAGCATGAGGCTCGTTTACGTTCACAGTTATTTTGTATGCACACATGCTATTTCTGCAAACGACTTGTCCGTCACTTGTTCTCTTTACTTTACCCATGAAGTATCCTTAGGATTAGAGCTTTAAACATTTTCCCTTTTCCCTCATTCTAACTTTATGCATGTCAAAAGATGGGATGGTAAGATGGGATGGAGTTGAGTTGGGCTATAAATTCTAGCTGGAGATTCTAGTCCAGATGCAAACTAGCACTAGTCATATAGGTAGGTATATTGTAGTGGGAGTATCCACGTATTCACATAGGTGCTATATACGTCTTTGGTTTCAACATTGTTCTTAGTTTTCAAAAATTCCCCTGGCCACGGCCATGATGCCTGCCTACCGTTCCGTTGTGCTCCGTAATTCTTCCTTTCACCCAACTCGGCATGCTTGTTCCGTTCTCTAGTACGTGATGGTGGTGCATTCTACATGTAGATTTAACTGTGTGGGTGTACATACATAATGTTATATTACGCAGTTGATTTAGCTCCGGATAATTTGAGCGCGGAGAAAGTGAGAAAGGACACGGGGGAGAAAGCTGTCAGTTAAAATTTCTATTCATGATTAACAGGATGATTATGAAGATGTAGAGAGAAAGGGAAAAAGTATTTTATGCAAGAAATACGGATGAGGAAATAACATTAACCGTCCCGAGGCAAGGCTCGGCTCGTTCGATTCATTCATTTTGTTGTTCATAATAATTTTAAAACTTGGCTCAGGAAAGTTTCCTCTGTAATTACGCGTTCTTTTGGTGGAGTTATCTTTGGAGTCGGAGCCATGGCCTGGTTGGAGTTGGAAGGAGAGAGGGGAAGATGAGTGGAGGATTTGTGTTTCTTTTGTTGCGACGTCAACTGTACTTGAGAAAGAAGACCCAAAGAACCAAATCGAAGAATACACGAGATCTCTAAAGACGAGAAGGAAGACGTAGACGAAATGAGAGAGAGAGAGAGAGAGAGAGTTTGGTATTCGTATGAAAATTTTGAATGCTCCAAACATAGCAATAGCAATACCAACGGGTTCATACGGATCTAATGTGCTGTGTACACTTGAATAATATTGAAATTTAATATTCTTAAGTCAAGCTTTTATAATCAGGCTCATCTTTCTTACGGATAAATCCCTTTACTCGTTTTTTCTCCTATTCTACAGAAAAACTTTTCCCAAGACAGCTTATCTCGTTAGTATGAAATGTGTCCTGGAGCAGATAAAGAGACTAGGTTCTAATCGTAAGCAGAGTATTATTTATGCAACTCCTCTCAGAATATTCCCATATGACATCCTATACGCTCGACGTTGTTTACTGAAGTGAAAATAATAATGCCTTTCGAATTCTTCCTCCCTTTTTTACGATGGTCTCTCGCTCTTACTCACGCAGCCGACTATGTATACACAGATACTATAGAGTCAGTGGTGTACAAAATACAGTCAGGCACAAATAGATAGACTTTTCATTTCTTTTTATTACGCTTTACAAACACAACCGTAACCATAGTTAAACCCGAACCCGAACCAGAACCAGAACCAGCACCAGGACCAGGACCAGGACCAGGACCAGACAGTTGTTGAAAGACGCCAATATTTTCTCTCCTACCCGTCCATCCGTATCTACAAATTTAGCTAGCAAGATAACCATGTTTATATTTTTAGATTTTACTCTACCTAGTTCAGCACCCGTTCCTAGTACCTAGTACCTACGCGGGGCACAAGCTCTCCCTTTCCAAATCCAATGATAAATAACGACAATTATTTTATTCCTGTATCGTTTCATCCGGATATGTGCACCATTCATCCTTAGCCCAATATTATTGACTATTCAAAAGCACATGAGTGTACAAGCGGAAATATTGAAATGCGATATCGCTCCACGTCTTAGCAGTGAACAGCCAAGCAGAACCACAATCAGAGCAGATGAATTCTCAATCGTGGAATAATTATTGTACGAATCAATAATCTCTGGCTAGAGAGAGAGAGAGAGAGAGAGAGAGAGAGCAGTGCAGTGGCTTCGTCTTTTTCGACTTTCTTATTCCTAAGGAGAAACACTCCAAGAGCCTTTGAACATGGGAAAATTGTCCATGTGCCAAATTTGAGTTGGAAAAATGAAATGAATCTTGCCGATAAAAAAGCTAAATAAATGGAAAGACAATGTATTGGAAAATTCATTGAAAAATTCGCAACTCGAAAAGGAACAGTTGAACAGTTCGGGTACTTCAGCTTTCAATGAGACTTATTGTTACTGCCAAGGATATTTGAACTTAAAGGGAATATATTATCTTGGAACTGTAGACTGTCGTTAAGCTGCGTTTCTTTTCTGGATACAATATACAATAGAAGGTTCGTATGCAATCCGACCAGGTTAACTACACGTACAATAATAGTCGCTTCGACTCGGCTAGCTGCGTGGCAGTTATTTATCGGTACTTCATATTCATGCTACAATATAATATGATACGGTAGATATATAGGTTTATAAGTATATCCCCCGCTAGTGAGAGAAATGAGAATACCAAGTTGCTCTTGCTCCCTTGTACATAATACGTACTTTTTATAATGGTCTACTTTCTCTCGGATTCTCATGGCAGGGTAGGTAGGCATGACATCGGCATCAGCATCGACATCGACATCGACATCGGAGCTTGAGTCTAAGGATCTTCCAGTTTTCACAGATATCAGTCGTGAGTAGTCAAGAGTTGGTAGTGTATTTTAGATGTTTCTGTAGATATGAGTAAATAATTTGAACACGAAGTAGAACAGACAGTGTAATATCCGTATCAGGAGTAATACTGCGTCTGAAATATGAAAAAGTAGGTACTTGGTTCTTTGAATATAGCGTCTCGGTCCCTACATAATATCATGTACATGGAGACTAAAGAGAGCTTATAACGCTAACAATTCCATGGATAATAATAGCAGCCTAGCACGTAAGTTGGTGGAACGTTGGACGAGTTAAGACAGAGGGAGACGAGAAGGAGATGAGACGACGTAGGAATCGATTTCAGGAACTGCTAGAGGCAATATTGTTCTGGATATTAAATGTAGACATAGTAAATAGGGAGTTGGAGAAGCACTTGCTTTTCTGATCATCTTTTTTCCTTCAAGCTATCAATTCGGAAGCGACTCTGGACCTAAAAGAACAGACAGAGAGAGAGAGAGAGAGAGAGAGAGAGAGAGAGAGAGAACATTGCCAACTCGAACTCATATACCTCGTTGGAAAATGGATAGAGTTGATGCGAATCGGTAGCCAGTGTTCTACATATACTTGGCTATGTAGCCATGTGATTGGAATTGGGGTTGAAGTCGGAGTTGGAGTTGGAGTTGGAGTTGGTGCTGGATCTGATGCTGGAGGTACCTACACTCTACACATACACACACATGGATCTGGATCCAGGAACATCGGACGATGCGATGGAAACATTGTAAGTTTGGAACATGGTTATGGATGATATTGGATGCTACTACTGAAACTGCTCCAAGTACGCAGTTAAATTCAACTCGGCTCATGCTGATATGTGTGTGTGTGTGTGCACAGGATTGATAAAGAAATATCACATTGGTTTTGGTATGTTCCTAGTTTGATGCGAGTTCGAACCAACGAAACCAGACCAAACCAAACGAACGGATCGAGCGGATATCTTCAGCCTTCGAGCTCGTAATGAAATCAGAAAATTCCCCCGTACCTACTACACAACATCTTTACGGATGGCTGAGTTGAGTTTTGGATCGTTCAAATTCTAAATATCCTTTATATTCTGCACGTACCTATCTATCTCCATCTATCTAGAATCGCATGCCGATGTATCTATATCTATACACCTAACCACTCTCCTCGCATACCCAGCACAACCCCACAGCTCCACAACTCCACAACTCCACAACTGAACGCAGTCACCGCTATATTTTTAATTTACCAAACGAAAACGATATGTTCATATCTGGATCTGGTTTTTTAGTTATCAACCAACTTCAGTCAGCAGTCAGTCCGCTCTCTCTCTCTCTCTCTCTCTCTCTCTTCGCTCTCGATGCGAGCCATTATATTACCTTTTTTGGTAGGTACTTGTATATCTATGTCTATTTGCTATTGCTATTACTATTAATGTAGCTGCACTCGCGTTAGAATTCCTAGGGTAAATAGTTGATCTGTCTACATGCTGCAATATCCAAAGAGCGAACCATCCATCCATCCATCCATCCATCCATCCACTGAAAACACCCGTTGAATGTGAAAGCTGATGAAAGAGAAATGAAGGAATGATGGAAGTAATTAAATTTCCCATACTCTGTGGTAATATTATACGGCTCCAGCGTTAGTTTTCTCTCTCTCTCTCTCTCGCTTCGTCTCTTCACTTCAACATAACTACGACTATCTGAACACCGCAACGCAGCAAGAAAGTATTCCAATGAAATTTATTCCATCCATACTATGTTATGTTATATTATGTAGTACTAGGTTGGGTATGTACATACGGTTCCAGTTGGAGTTTCGAGACTGTAAAGTCTACCACTCACCATCTACTTATTTTCCTAGTCCAAATAAAAAAAATGAAACAAAATTAGAAATTTAATTACATCATCATTTTAATGGAAGTAATTTACAGCGTATAAATGAAATCGGGAATGTAGCCAGCATAATGTGTCAAATTCTTTCATGTGCTGTATGTAGGGGAGTACAATCAAATACAATAGAATAGAATGCGCCTACCTTTATATATATATAAAGTATAGGGTATTGCATAGTATATTATATAATATATGGGATGACATGGGGGAACGTAGTTGTTTTAAAGTTACTTCCTCCATACACACACATAGGTAATAACTGCATAAGGTTGGCTCCAACAAACTCCTTGCGCTGAACATTTTTCTTTCGATAGCTACTCTGTTTGTGTAAATTACGGACGTGATAACTGATAAGTGAAAGTGAGAATGTAGACATGGAGATAAAAGTTGTGGAGAATGTCTGTGTGATGTAATCCGGAACGAATTAATCTGATAGTCGAAATGGCGAAGATGAGCCCAGCGACTTGAGACGCTGCAGATACATAGATAGAAGCCTATGGAAGCCAATGGAACGCCATGCATTAATCCAGTCCAGTCTCTATCTTATGGAGACTTCTAGGTTAAAAAATGCAAGGGAGAGTGGAAAGTCGAAATACGTAAAAATATATAATAACTGTAAGTCTGCGTATTTATTTGAAAACTTTTGACCTGACTCCCATAAAGATAAAGCCATAGTTGAAAATAAGAATTTGAAAGTTTTCTTCATGGAATCGGAGGAAATTGATGGAGTGAAAGATACAGAGATGTGAGTATCTACATAAAACTAAAAGTATTTATCTAATAGCTCCGAAAGAGTTGAAGCAAGGAAGTTGAAGTTGCGCTTAAGATGTCTCTACACATACATGTATATAATTATATATACCTACCTATATACCTATATGTATGTATGAAGCAATGTGTGTAGTTTTACGTCCACATCCGTGATTGCGTGTGGGTGTGGATGTGTGTGTGTGTGTGTACATACACATGTTGGGTTGGGTAGCTCAAGTATTGCTCAGTTTATCCTGAAATTTCCGAGCTGCTAGGTATTATGCAAGACTCGAAGAAATCCACAAGTTTCGCAATACTATGTGAAACTCTCATGGTATGGTGTTTCTTGGAAGGCTACTGGGTGAGAGGGAAGTAGAAGGACGTTGTAGAACTTGTGTATCTCCGAGTATAAAGGAGCATTCGTCAAATGAGAAAATTATTAAAGTAGCATAAACTTCTCCTATCTTGCAAGGGAAACATTACATTTCTTTAAGGCTATCTAGCCGTCTCTTACGGAACTCATCGTTTCTGGTTTACCTACTAGCATAACTACCTACTATGTAGGTAGGTACCTACATAGCCCTTATAGCTCTATAAGGGTAGAGATTGGTATATAGCACATTACACCACATAGAAGGAGGAGAATTTCTCTAGACGATTTCCTACACTTAAAGTAAACCTCTTTTTGCCCGGTGTTCCAGTGTATATACACCACTAGTATGGGAAGTCATGGGAACATATGAATCCGTAACCTGTTATTCTAAATGCAGATGCGTGGAGGGTAGCCAGGCCAGTAGCTTTGTAAATGATGGGAAGCTACATGTTGAGAAATAATACACTTGAGCCCACTTTCCTACAGAGTTTGTAGGAAGGAAAGTGGGAAAGGGAGGAATGTTGTAAGTAGTAGTGGTGAAGGAAACACCAAGACGTTGAGATGTTGTAGTCTAAAGATTCTATGATATGATGATGAACACGTATCTCAACTTAAGACATACAAGATCGTGCTATAGCAGTAGTTATTAAACTTACAACGCACGCCGTCCTCGGTTTACATCCTTCAATGACTGCCTATAATTACAGTTAAGCTGGGATACAGTTGAGCGGAGCTCTCTCTCTCTCTCTCTCACTCCGTCTCGGTCTTGCTCTTGGTCTTGGTTTTGGTCTTGGTCTTGGTCTTGGTCTTGGTTTTGGTCTTGGTCTGTGAGTCTTCATGTTTTCTCGTCTTGCCACAAATTACAAAGATTTTTCACTGCGTCGTATGTACATACATACATCCTTACTAAGGCCCAAACCAACAAGATCAACTCATGTCAGTTTGATGGTTGGTGAGAAGGCGGACTATACTATAACCAAGTGGTTCGAGTTTGAGTTGGATGGAGTTGGTGTCGGAAGAGACGAGACTGGGTATTATTGAAAACATGTCTATGGTAGACATTTGATAATTATGAAGGAGAGTAGACCACAGGAAACGAGTACGTTCAACCCTAAAGATTTTCTCGCCTTCTGGGTACCATCACCATACCATCCTCGTCCGCTGTCGGCAAATGTGATCGCGAAAAAATCTTAGGATGAGTGAAAGTCCAAAGGCGAGCAAAGAGTGTTATGGTATTAATGAGCAGGAAAGTCGAAGGATGGATAAATAGTAAGTGTGTGTGTTTATGTGGACCTGAGTGGAGACACTCACAGAGCACGTAAACACTGGAGTTCCTCAACAGATGAGGTATGAAAGAAAGGATAGGACAGGATACACATGGAGACAGAGAGAGAGAGAGAGAGAGAGAGAGAGAAAGAGAGAAAAAGAGATGCGATGCCGAGCCGGTACATGTCTAACGTAAGTTTGACTTTCCCTCGCACTTGCACGTAACCCAGACCAGGCCAGGCCAGGCCAAACCATGCCAAGTCAAACCGAACCGAGCCAAGGAACAACAACAACAGCAGAAAACCAAACAAAACTTTTTAGGTGCTCGCATATACATACATGTGGCATATACATCTTCGGGATGTTGTACATGTGCTGGCTATGACGATCTGTGGGAAGAGAAGACATGTCTGTACTATAGTCAACCATTAGGGAGTTACATATAAGTATAATCAGCCTTTATTGAGTTGTGGTTTTAATCTAGGAGAAAATGATACCCGTGGGGGTCATTTCCCAAGCGAAACTTGTATGATTCCTCATCTTCCGACCAGCTTACCACTTCTTCACATTGAGAACAACCATCTTCATCATTCCTCCGTAGAAAGTCTCTCACACTCACACTCTCTCTCCTCTCTCTCTCTTTCTCTCTCGCTCTCTTTCTTCTCAAACCATCACTATCTTCATCTGAGGCATTTACATAGAGCGTTACTTACTACCTTCCACTTGTATTACTGCCGCTACCAACCCCCAACTCACCCACATACCGTCCGCCTGTGTTCCTCCAAATAACTCTGATATATCTCATGCTCTCTACGCCAACTTTCTTCCCGCCTGCCCGCCACACGTACACGTCTACGTACACTTTCCACACTTTGAATTCCGTAAAGAGATATTGCCGTAATCTTAAGCAAGGGAGCCGAGGCTTATTATTACGCCTCGCCCTCCTTTCTCTCTCTCTCTCTCTCTACACCAGCTACATTTTTCTGCAACCTACCAGATGAGCTCAATTGAGATTTATGAAGGTTCTTCTCCACTCTCGATCATCTCTCTACTGCTCGCAATGCCTTTATCTACCCACGCATAACCATATAGGCTTTGCTTCACACTGTACTGTTCTCCTCTCTCTCTCTCTCTCAGCCTTCCCTCTGCAGATATCAAGCCAAACGCCTCGCTTCTATTATTACATATTTCTGGGCGTCACAATACAAAACAATGCCGAGGAGAAACTGAAATCTCCTAGAGGCAGGCGTTCGAGGCTAGCAATTCATCCAGAGGACCACTTTGCTTTTCACGCTTGCAGTTGCAGTACAGTGTGTGGTGATCTACTGTATGTATTTATACATCTAGTTGTTGAACTAACGTAAAAGTAAGACTATCCATCTATGGAGACTGTGACTGTATGGTGCACATGTAGCTGCATATATTTATACAAACGTGCAATTGGTTAAATGCTCTCTCAACAAGGACAAAATGGTTGGTAGTCAAGAGAGGAAATTTCACGTTTCAATCTAATCTAACTGCCACTTGGCATTGGCAACACAACACTCATCTTTATTTTGGGAGACACATGTGAAGGCTGGAGTCATGTATCTCGTGTTAGGTACATACATACGCCCATACTACCCGAAGCATCGTCGTTGCACTCTTGTCTTCCAAATTCCCTATCCCTATCCCTATCCCTGTCCCTGTCCACATCCCTGTCTCTGTTCTTGTCCTGAGCTTGGAAATTAATACGCTGGCCAGCTTGGAACTACGTGCCGAAGGACACAATCACAAGATAAAATGTGTGCGTATTCCTCTTCATGTTTGAATAATTAAAATCCAAACAAACTATTAGCAAACACTTACAGAGCTACATAGTAGCGAAAGTGTAGGAGTTGTAGTAGTATAAACTTTGGATCTATTATAGTGCATACAGACGGTATATCTTGATGATTAGAATTTGAAAGCGTAACCCTAAGTGCGAAGAATAAATAGTACGTGGTTGGGGGTAAACTAGGAGATAGATCACATGCTTACATTTACTAAAGCACTGTGATTGCACTCAGTGTCCGAATTACAATGTCACCCGTTCAGCCTTTCCTTTCCATTCTTTGAAGAGACGAGTTGTAGTTTTACAAGAGAGATTTGCTCCGTGGTGATAATCACGACTGTGTAGATTAAATCTTGATTAGGAATATGACTACTTTGGATGGAGAAGTTCAACTTTTACCATTAGATTAGGTGCATACATATCTGTAGAGTAGTGTAGGTATATGTTACATGGAGGTAGGTAGAATGTCTACTGGAGCTTGAACACAATCCTTTGCAATTTACATGCACACACACTCGTCTCAAATACTGCTTTCTGGTCATACATAGTCAGGTTGTTGTTGGTTGGGAGGTTGGGACGTTTGTGTATGTATGCTCGCACTTGATAAGAAGACGTGGCACGTTTCCGGAAATTCATGGTGTGCCGAGAGCAAATTTACTCCAGGGAAGCGCATCCATAACTGTCTCACTCATCATTAGTGGGCCTTCATGAATGGATGGAGAAGCCTAGTCCTATTTTTTTTGCGTGTGTCCTCATCCGTTCCTCTATGTTGATGTCGTCAACTTTTGAAATGGACTATCGCTATAATTTATGGCTACATTCAGCTTTTCCCCTATCTTCTACTCCAAATCCCATTGACTTCCGTTGAAAAATCGGTCTGACTCCACCGGTCGACAACTTTCCCTCTGACTAGGACTTAGGACTAGTGTACTACTCTTCTGTGTCTCATGTCTCTCAACCCATAACATCACATCAAATAACATAACAAAGCTAAACTATTTATAGGGATACACATTTCCACAAGTAAATACTCGCATACAGATACTGTACTCAGGCTACACATTTCTGTATACAGTCAAGACAAGTCAAGTCAAGTAAAGTCAAGCCAAGCCAAGCCAAGCCAAACCAAGCCAAACCAAACCAAGTCAAGTCAAGGCCTCTACGCACACATACTCACACGTAGGGCACATCTCTCACTCAAGAGCTTCATTCTGTGTAGATGACAAAAAAACGAAGAAGACGAATAGAAGAGACGAGGACGAGAGAGCCTTGGTTGTGAGTAATGGGAATAGGAGAAAGATAGTTTTTGGTGCTTCGTCATCTATGTACTTGTAGTAGTGAGTACTGTATGGGAGTGACCCTGTAACTTTTCTTTTACATTTCAGACTGTAACTGTTAGAATGGAACTCAATAGGTTGTAAATAGTATGAATGTGTCTTGTTATGAGAGAGAGAGAGAGAGAGGGCGAGAGATGTTGTATGGTTGAGTCTGGCATGTTACGTTTACATTTAGTTTCCTATGCTGTGCTATGGGAGAGTATGGATGAGGAGAATATAAAAAATAGACAACTCGAAGAAGGATATGGAGAAAGAGACGACGACGGTGAACTGCTCAAGTTTTCATGTTCGTCTTCATCAAATGTTCTACTAGGATTTTGCGAGGACAAAGTCGAGCTTCTCACAACCATGACATTCTCGTTTGTTTGTTTTGACGAATGTTATGGACTTGAGCGATGTCTCGCTCACTCGCGCTCTCCCTCCCTCTCTCTGCCTCTTCCTCGCTTACTTTCGTCTTCGTCATTCCTCGCTTTCTCTTCCTTTCTCAAACTCTTGAATCTCACTCTCACTCTCACTCTCACTCTCACTCGCACAAGTGCTTCACCTACTTACTTTTACTTCACTAAAGCTTTCCCCGGAAGAAACACATGCGTTTCAAATTATGTATATTAGTCAGAATCTTGTGCAGGAGTACTTTTCTCATCCATAATTTTCTTCCGCACATTCCATCTATATCTACTATCTCCAGCTTGAGTTTCTACACTCATCGTATTCGTTTTCTTCTCCTTCTTCTTCCTTGTCGTCGTCTTCTTTTCTTTCACAGGCTTTCAGTCCTCTTCCCTTCCTTCCCTCCATCTCCTCAGCCATACCATGCCATGGCATGCCATGCCACGCCACACCAAGTAAATTTATCTGCTTGGTATGGCTGACAAGGTTTTATGTAAAAGACCATAGAAAAGTTTTTCCATAATTTTCCAGGATTCAACTGTTCAACTCTAATCACTGTCCGCAATCGACCTATTCTTTATTCAAATTATATTCTGTGACACCCTTTACTTCCAAATGACGGCTTCCCCCGTCATCCTCCACTATTCAGCCTTTTAAATTTACTGCACTTTATTACTGTTATTGTTATGATCGTGGCTTCTGTGGTGCTCGAGTTATGTAGGGAAAACAGCTTATTTCTCCTACAACTATTTGAGCGCTTGCTTTCTTTCCCATAAATAAAAGAGAACAAGTCCTCTAGATTTTTCCAATTTGAGCAAAAGCATCCCTCCGCCAATTATTCCTCGTACCTACAATCCATTATTGTATGTGGTAGCGATTACAGTGCGAAGCTATTTAGAGAAATTAAATTAATTTCTCTGATTCAACTTCCCCATTACAATTCTCCTAACTAATTAGTAAATTCTGGATGTCATTTTTTTCACAGCTTAGTAAACATACAGAATACTGTATGTAGTCCTTCTATCTGTAGGACGAGGACAGAAGCGACAGCTGCCAAGTCAAGTGTAGTATGAAGGTCATTTGTCATTTGTCATTTGTAGGTGTCTTAGTTTTTTTTATTTCTCAACTACTACTTACCCGTGTGTAATAACTCTTAAGGCTAAACCTTTCACTTGAATAAGTTGACAAATAGTGTTTGGAAATTGAGTAGTTTGTATGACTCTACACAGGCTGCTTAGAAAGGAGACAGGAAAAATTGAAATGGTTTTTGTTGTTGTTGTTGTTACAGCATTTGGAATGCAAATGACAATGAAAGTGAAAGGAAAGATGCCATTCTTGGCTATTTCTTTGAAAAGTTAAATCAAATAAAGTCAAGTTGAAAACACCACTTGGTAAACTGTTCAAAGTCCCGTCTCCACTTCTCTTCAACAAAATAGCAAAGGGGATTTTTTCCCCGCTTCGAGCCACTTGACTCCTTGTCGTTGCTGCTGTCTTGGTCTTGAGTGAAACGAGTCGAGGCCGCCTTTCTCCATCCACGCTGTGCATATTAGTAGTAGGTACTAATCATGACCAAAGACAAGGAAGGAGCAGGGAACTCAACTCTAGTCTAGTCTAGTCTAGTCGTACGTGAGCTATGGGTATGGGTACAGTTAGCATGAGGAAGCAATAAGACAGACGATGCTAGCTGCTGTCACATCGCATTTACAAAATACTGTAGACATAACCATAACGTCGGTGTCGTCTCGTCGGTACTCTATATAGCCCATACTTAGGATAAGGATTCCAGCATTTCCAGTGATAACGCTACATTACTGAGGTAAGTGTGTCCTTAAGATGAGCACGAGGACACCTTATACTCCGTACTTTATAAAGAATTCGCTCCTTAGACGGTGAAATGGGAAACCGAATCTAGTCGAGTAAGCGTTGATTTCAATAGACTTGTTCTTGCATACATATATGTACATCCAAAGCCTTGGTAGGTATATAAAGTAGAGTGCACTTATGTATATACATACCTACCTCCCTAGGTATGCATACATAGGTATACATACGCTATTCACGGTTGAACACGAGGTATGTATATGGAGCGCGTGGAGTTAACAATGGCGTCTAGAGATAGTAGTAGTGTAATGGAAAGTGACTTAAACTCCTTCAACACTTTCACTCGAGTCTGAAAATCCGTTTGATTGACTTGAACGTTTATTCAATTTTAAAAGCAATGGCTTCAAGGAGTTGAGTCTATAAAAACAAGTGAGGAGAAAGGCGCACTTGACGAATACAATCCAATAGATGTTGACGGATCGTCCTCTTGACTTCGACTTAATAATTCAAACTCTTCTGCTCCATTTTTTCCTTTCTTCCATTCTCCATGGCAAAAAAATTTAAAACGCCGTCACCCAAAATATTTCCTGCATATCTGTATAACCAACGTAGGTAGGTATATATATATATGTGTATATAGTTAGGTGTAAAAAAGACGACTATGCGCTTACCTTCAGTTGAAGCTGTCTTATAGAAAGGGAATGTAAGGAAGGGAGAGGAAATAACTATAGCTGTTTAAAGCAAGTGACTGTAAATAATCATGTGCATGGAACTACGTATCACGTATCACTATTTTTATTTAAATACTCAGGATTCCAGAAACGAGCCGAGGCATAGGTCTCTTTCTCGCTTCCTCTCTCTCTCTCTCTCTCTCTCTCTCTCTAAACAATGATTTAATATTTCAACCATAAATGAGATCTTGTTGACAACTGACAAAATTCATCAATTTCATCTTGACTCCCGTTCTAATCATGACTTTGACTTGCGTTAGAGCTTGAGGAAATCTTGTAAAGTGTGACACACAGCAAGTTTGAAAAATCAAAATGGGTCTGCACTTGACTGATGACAATATTGAATTAATTCCTTCCAACATGTTCACCAGCTATATGTATGTATGTACATAGAGTGTATAGTTTCAATCAATGCTCTGTATGGATGTGAAGAGAAGGCCAAGAGAAGGCTTGGTGAAACTTGTCTTGAAATATCTCTCTCGCCTCAATATTCCTTTCAATTTGAATCCAATTAATTTTGACGGTTTCAATTATAATTTCGAGCGATGCTTATTGGCTTTACAGATTGGGGTATCTGACACTTGCCTTTCTCCTTGAGGACTTGGTGGTAATAAGATGCCAATATTTTGTCACGTCTCAACGTCAGAGTGGATGCTGGCTGGGGTGAATTATTAGCTAAATTATTGATGACTCCTAATGCTGTGGGTAATACTGATAACGTAGTCGTTAATAGTAATCGTACCTAATATTATTATGCAATAAAAAGGTCTTTAACATTAAATTAGCTAAAGTGGGAGATGGACGATTTCCTTATCAGAATATAGTGGGTGGTAATACAAAGTAATATTAAGCAAAATGCATCTCCGTCCTCCATGCTCGTTTTTCGAATGGGATGGAATGGAATGAAATGGAACTCGAGATATTTTAACTTTGGAAACGTTCCAAAGAGTTTCCTTGAATGCGATAAATTATCCTCTACATAGCTATTAAGGTTTATATAAAACTGTCATCACAAGAGATAATGCCCATGTGCCGTCATAATAAATGCCATATTGCATTATTTCAAAATTACTTTCTCTCTCTCTCTCTCTCTCTCGGTCCTTCATACTAATTCTTTGTACGAGTTGTCAACATTTTTTCTCTTATATTATATTCAACATTTGGGTGTATTTCTTTTTCTTTCCTATTTCTATTACCAATGAAGCTGTCAAGTCAAAACTCATTTCTGTAAATATGTACACACATATACCGATACATACACTTATCGTTAGACGACAGCGACAACGACAGCGGCAACGACTGTGACTGTGACTGTGACTGTGACTGCGATTGCGATTGCGACTGCGACTGCGACTGCTGAAAGGATTTATTCCTCATGTTGCAACTTTTCAAATAATCTCGTCTTGAATGTCAAATAAATTTTTGGCCTCCCCATAAAATATTAACTAACATGACATGACGTGGCAAAGTAAACTTGGACTGCATCGGCGCTCTTGGGATCCGGCCGTATGCATTTTTATGGAGGAAAGTAGAGTACATTTAAATACCAAATTATTTTTTTTTCAAATAATCCACTTTACTTTCAAAAGGTAGAGATAAGTGGTAGTTTGGAACACAAAGAGAGTCTAATATTTTCCCTTGTAAAATTCCTTGTCCGTGTACACATGGAAGTTATTTAAATTACAGCATCCTAGAAATTGCTTTCAAAAAATCTCTAATGTAAAAATGAAGCATGGATAATAGGGGAAAGAAAGTAAGCTTTCAAGGTGCTGCAAAAAAAAACTGGGCTACACTCATCTGCGCCTTTTAAGTGAATGCAGCAGCTCTTTACAGAGAAAGCACATAGGTACTTGTCATATGTTTTTGTACTTTATGAAAAAATAAGTGTTTTGTTTCCTATTTAAGTTAGATATTATTATATAAAGAGAGACGAAGATGCATAATTTTTACAAAGTAAAAACTCAAGTATGCTTCTCAAAGTACATTGATGAAAGTAGCAAGCTGTTAGATGCGTGGGTATGTGTGTACAATAGACAAGTTACAGTAATGTGACTACTTTACTTAAATAAACTAGCAAGTAAAATAATAGCATACATTTTCTCTTCATCTCCATAGCTTATACAATATACATGATATACCTAATATACTAATAATAATAATGTTAATAATAATAAAGTACAATGTGAAGTAAAGTAAAGTAAAGAAAAGTAAAGAAATGTAATGTAATGCAATGCAATGTAATGTAATGTAATGTTACACTATGTAAAGAAGGAGTGTACACAAAAAAAGGAAGCTATCAGTAAAACTTTAAGATGTATTAATATAGCAAAGGAGGAAGAAAAAGTTTTTTTGTGGCTTGACAATCGCCCGTGAGTATAAAACCAACTATTATATTATGTGAACTCGACGTCCCATAGATCTCCCTTTATTGAGCTTATGTAGAAACTTAGAAGTGGAAAGTTATTCAAGCAGAGAATTTATGATGAGGTCCGTAATACCACTTTTGGCATTCACCGCGTGCCTTATGATAATTTTTTTCACATCAAGGCCTACAGTGAAAACCGAAAGGGAACGGTTCTCTGCATCTTCTTTTTTCTCTCTACAGTCTCTTTCCTTTTCTTAGACTTTCAGCAGACTTTTTCCTTAATGCCATAATTTCATGTCTCGGCCACACTTCCTTCGTAACTTCTTTTGGTCAGCAAGGCTTGTGGGAGTCTTTCAAAATGTCCTTTAATGAATCTTGCTTTTTCTCGACTCATTCAACATCCTTCTGAAAAATACTAGTGTTTTCTAAAAATTAAATATACTAGATACATATATACACACACAAAATTCTATACAATTTCTACTTCCCCTATCGTCTACAATAGATTGTACAACAGCTCTACTTTTTACTTTTCAAAACTTAAACTTAAGGACAATAGAAAACAATGACAATGAAATGAGAAGACAATAACATGTACAGACCAAGAGTTATCTTATTAAAGTTTATATATACAATAAATCGCCGACGGAAGTACAGACTAACATAAGACAGAGAGTGTGGGGTAGTCTAATCGTAGAGCATATTGGTATAATGCTTCACCTGTACACTAACATTTACATACAAGTGCCGCCTTCTTTCCCAACCAATTCCTATACCATGTTTATGAAGTCTGTTACTCGACATTAAATCGCTTTAGAAAAAACGAGGTGTTGTAAATCCCTGATATTGCTCCGACACAATCCAGTAAAATCAAATTGCTGGAGCTAAATCTAACCATGGTTCTAAAACTACGACAATACTACATAATACATAAATAGAATGTAAATTGTGCAATTGGAATGCTATGCCTGGCATAGCATTCCAAGCCTCTGAGTGTGTACGCAAGACAAGACTACACGTCGAGAATTGAGAAATCCGAAATATACTAGAAATGTAAATCTACCATAAGAGTAGAGATCACAAATTTCACAAAACATTAACCAAAGAACCTTAGAGACCTATAAAATTCATATGCAGTGACTTGAGAGAAGTAGATAAGGCTATCAACTACGTACAATCTACATCCTATCTATTTTCTCGGCTGCACCCAATCATGGGATACAAACTGCGAAGCAGTCAGACAGAAATAGAAAGGGAGCTAAAAGTCAAGATTATCTACGAGGAGGCGGTAAGTGTACGAGACAGGAACGGGAAAGATGGAAACTTATTATTGTGGTGGTGATACAGAAGCAAATAAGAGTTGAAAGAGAAATAGAGAGAGAGAGAGAGACTTTTGTGCAATCGGGACAAGAGAGAAAAAGTGTGGGGGTCAGAGCGAGAGAGAGTGAGAGAGTGAGAGAGAGTGAGTGAGTGAGAGAAAGAGAGAGAGAGAGAGAGAGAAAGAGAGAGAGAGAGAAATAAAGTAGCGTGGAGCTGTTGGGATGTTGGGAAGCTGGGAGCAAGTGCCTGGTGGTAATGGTGGAAGTGGAAGTGGAGATAGACGAGTCAAGATAGCCTTTCGTTCCTACGTTCTTCCGTACAGTACAGAGAGACAGAGAGACTCCACTGAGATTTTCTTGGTGTGTGCAGCCTAAAGATATATCCTAAAAAGGTCTACATCTCGCATCTGCGTGTATCCAATCAAATCATGACTTCAACTTTCTCATCTACAAACCCCCATACATCCATTATACAAGTCAAAGAGCTCTACACAGTCAGAGAAATTATCTCTCTCCAGCCTCTCGTTCTCTGTCGTTATACTTACTCCACATGGATGTAGGTAGGTATGTAGGTAGGTAGGTAGGTAGGTAGGTAGGTTGGAAGAGAGTCCCATAGTCTGGCTCTATGGCCCACACTCTCCCTCCAACCTATCCCTATACAGACCCAGAGGTTAGGTACATCTCTGTGGATCTATCCATCTATCTATCCGTATCCTCTCCTCCACTCTACGTCTCCTCCCTGGAACATTCAACGAGGCAAAAGCAACAAATCCAATGAACTTCAATGATTTGATTAGTGCGAAAAGAATTGACTTGACTACCTCGTTGTCTCGTGCTTCAAGTGAACCGTACCCAAGTAGTTTCACGACTTCCTCCTCCGTCCTTACATTTTTTCATCATTTCATCCTCATCCCATGAAAAATTAATTATGCTTTTACCTTGTCGCTTCACTTTTTCTAACCCTCCCTTTCATAACCAACAAGCAACACTTAAAGTCAAGTCAAGTCAAGTCATGTCAAGTCAAGTTCCACGCTGTCTACAATCATCTCGCTACGTAGTTCTGTCTAATATAATCTATTACCTGTCCATGTAGCCTCACTCCAAAGCTCTATTATTATCCGCCTACATACCACTGTACAAAAGATCGAATCACCCGCAAATGGTCGTCCTCTTGTCCTGTCTTGTCTTGTCTTGTCTTGTCTTGTCTTGTCTTGACTCTTACTCTTACTCTCACTCTCACTTTCACTCACAGGTCATAATCCACTCCAAATTCAATTTTGCCATTAGGGAGATGGGAAACTAATTTTAATTCAATTTTACTGTGGCTTTCCAAGAAAATGTAATTTTTAAAAGAAAATTACAATTAACTGCACTCAAATAAAATCACCAAAGTTCAAAACCTTGCCATTTTCTACTACCTAGGCCTACTTTCTCGGAATACAGTAACTAACACAGAAAACGTGGCCTCGAGCTGTAGAGAGTTGAGAACAACGTTATTAATATGGCATAGAGACTGACGTGCTCATTGTAAAATACATTATACCGTTTTTTATTTCGCCACCTCGATGTCAGTCTCCACACAAATCCATCCCATTACCCATTTCATCCTACATCCAACACTACGGGAGAATAGAACCCAAATTCAACGGATGAGCAAAGAAGTCAAGTGAAGAAGATGCAGTATATATAAACCAGTACAATATGCCACTAGAGAGAGAGAGAGAGAGAGAGAGAGAGAGAGAGAGAGAAAGGCATAGTTAGTCTGAGAGGGAAGCCAAAGGAGAAAAATAAAGTTAAAGAAAATTGGACGACAGACAAAAAGCTCTTCTTTTCTCATTACAGGGACAATGGGCTGTATCTGCATGAGACATGAGAAAGTTTCGAGACTGTTCTCTCTCATTTATTTCTATCACAAGCGCTAATAAAAACAAAACGAAAGCTTCATGACTTGCTATATGTTTTGGTATCTGGTAATAGTTTCCATCCACACTTCCTACCACACACTACACTACACTGCACTGCACTCCGCTACATTCCATTGCCAACATGAATGACCAACCATGACAGAGGAAGGACACAAAAAAGCCATATCGACAAACACACAACCTCTAAGATAGACATTATAATCTGCGGCTGTAGTATTAGTGAAATAAAATAGTGGTTTTATCTCTCCACAATAGCAGTCATTGGACAGACCTCCTGTCAGCGATTAGTCGTTGTCCTTCTCCTTCTCCTTGGTCTGACCAAGAATGACTTGCTCCAATTTGTCTTCACCCTTCTCGCTCTCGTCCTCCAGTCCATTCAGTCCGCTAATATTATTTCACCATGGGCCTTTTCAAAGCCTTAAGTCAGCTTCCTAACGATCCGTATACCACACTGACGTCCTACCCTACCATTGAGCTTCTCCTAACTTCCTCGCGTCCTCCTACTCTCCCCTATGTAGTTATTATTATTCCCTTGATTTTTATGCTAATGATGTGAAACGTAGTGAGATATAACGAAACCGTTATCTCCCACCACCACCATACCATTTCTGTTGCCCATGTCAATTCTGAATTTGAATAAGTTCATTAAAATCATAAAAACAAAGCAAACGACTATGACTACCTCGTATATTTCTGTATTTTGAATGTTAAATTAAATCCTGACGATCATTTCAAGGATTCTAGAAGTAATCAAACGAAGATCGTAGGAAAGATTTGGAATTTCTGAACGTGAAATTCCGCTTTTTAATTAATTGGGAAATTAATTCGATTAAGTTTTTCATTGGGAAATCATAAGTGGGGAATGTGAATCGGAAAGCAAAGCAAAGCAAAGCAAAGGAAATCAAAGCAAGGCAAAGTAAAGTAAATAGTCACTTGAGCACTGTCTCTAAATATGGAAAATTGTTTTAGGCAGGCAATTAAATGAATCCTAGAAATTAGAATGTCCTAGAATTTGATAAAGTGTACTAGACTTAAACATGGACTACATCAATTACTCGAGATTTGAGATGCTGACTGGCAGATGAAAATGAAAACTAAACATACATTGGTGTGTAGCTCTAGTTTGTAGGTATAGGTATGTAGTTACAGAGGAGAGGAAAATGAAAATTGTGATACCACTGCACTGTTTGAATATTATTAATTACTCAGGATGAGAGAGCCAGAGTGAGTGAGTGTGAGACACAGACAGAGTGCAGTGAGCGTAGAAAATACACTTTATTGATTACCTTCATATGAAGAGTTTGTTTTTGAATGTGACCAAGTATTTACAGCAAACTTGGATTTTATGCCAATGCATTGGTAGGTAGCTAGTAGCTATGCATACACTCTCTTCTCTTTTATCTTCATGTTTTACTAGCTCGTATAATTATTTGCTTAGTCTATTCTCCCCATCTGCCCATATATACACATTCAATTATACCTAGCACACAACACGTATACTTTTGACGTTAACTAGATTTTGACAAAATTTACGGATGATGTACAATCGTAGCTACGATGCGATGAAGCTTGATGTGTTCTTTACTATTTTGCTAATGAAGGTCCCTCTCATTTGATTTGGGTAAGAGAGACAGAGAGAGAGAGAGAAGTAAGAGAACAGAGCACTCGAGAACTAATCCTATCCGGGCCTGCCGGGTAGGATCTGAATCTGATTCTGGATCTGAATCTGAATCTGGATCTGGATCTGGCTCTAGCTCTGGCTCTGGAGTTCCGGAAAATGTACTAGAGTATATTGAATGCACCATTTTAAAAGAGCTGATAGAATAATTTAGAACTGGATAATTCCAGTATTTCAGTGATTCCATTCAGTACCATGGAGTGGTGACTATCTATCTGTGTATTTATAGGAGGAAAGGGAATCTACATGGCGACGGGGACAAAACGAAAACGACAAGGGCCGCATTATCACAGATGAGCCATCAAGTGGAGACCATGAGTGAGAGAGTTTTCCAATGCAGATTTAGTTCATCAGAGCGAAAATTCCAATTCTTCAATTCATCCAGTATCCCGTTATATCTATAGACAGAGACAGAGAGAGAGAGAGAGAACCGACAAGTCTCAACTAAAACCTCTCGTGGACTTTATTTACTCTGGAAATCCTTGTGACGAGGAAATTATTCAATAGAAAGCAGCGACACAGTGGAAAATTTCTAAATTCTATTTGCATACATAGTAGAAAGTAACTGTGCATTGATTCTTTAGATATGTGCCTATATTGCCATCTATAGTCCCACAGTTTTCAGTTATTTCAATTTTAATACACTCCCTCCTTCACCAACAAGGCAAATGTCTGACGTCTCGAATCAACGTTCCGTCCTTACTATGAGTATGTATGTGCAAACATAGCTATACGAATTTCTATATCTATACCGTTTCCTATTAGTACTCTGCTTACCAAATCCAGTCCCGGCAATCCAAATCAACACTTGATGATTGTTACGCAAAGTCAAAGCACCGTATGCATGCATGACAGTAGGTAATCTGAGAAGTGAATTTGAAAGGGGAACAGAGTCGAATTAGCTATGTCGAGCCTACACGAACCAATACCAACAATATGAAGAGAGAGAGAGAGAGAGAGAGCTCCAACATCCAGTAAGTTTTAGCCTGAGAGGCATAATATCATGGAAATATATTCAAGAAGAACTTTAGCACAAATCGGAAATTCGGAAAATTCCAGAACTTGTACCCCACACTGGTGGATTTACTCCTGTATAAAGTCTCCGTATATGTATGTATATCATAGCTAGGAAAATTACCTTGAATCTTTAATTGAGGAGCCACTGACAAAAACTATATACGCTTGGAATCTCGGCATACACTCGAGGTCAAACCAAAGATCTCCGGATTACGAATTACGAATTACGAATAACTGATCAGCAGATTTGGAGGATAGACTTCTTTGCTCAACCTTTTACGATCCGTATCTCGATTTTCTCCATTCCATCCTTCTCCATGTTGAAAAGCTCACTCAAGAAAGAACGGAAACGGCACAAGAGTCTGTGTGGGAGAGGATTGAATCGGAGAAGAAGTAGTGGAGGGAAAACTAGAAACCGAAAATGAGATGTAAAGGAAAATTATAGTTTAAGTAAAGAGAAGAGAGGATGAGAAAGTTGTGTAAAGTAAGAAGTTATGTAGGTTGAAATACTTCTCCCTTGCCTTTTACTCTGTCTGCTCATACTATAACAGTTTCTGTTTCTCACAGCTCCACGCTCCACTACATACCATACTTACTACCATCTTAGGATATTGTATGGTGCTATACGTCTGCCTAGAAATGACGGTAATTTGCCGGCGGAAAGTTGAAGGAAACTGTAAAGTCTTCAACAACGTCAGTAAAAGCAAACGGTTGACTAACTTGTATCCAAAGCCAAAGTCAAAGCCAAAGCCAAAGTCAAACCTAAATACAAAGATAATAGTGGTACATACTCTGTGGTAGACATGGATGTAGACTGAATCAACTATTCTCCAGTCACAATCACATCGTAGGTACAGGGACGGAGGAATGCTATAGGTCTAGTGACATGTGCATGGAGTCAGCCACAGTGAAGGGATGAGAAGACAAGGCAGCTACCCAACCCAATAACCAACCAACCAACCAGCCCAGTCCTTTTCCAACTGACTTTCCGCGTCCTCATCTTCAACCTGGAAGGTCTGTCTGGTATTCTGGTTCTAGTTCTGGTTCTGGTGTCTAGTAAAATAGACTAGTTTTTAGGGATGCTTTGTGGTTTCGCCTCTGGCTTCCAATGCTAATATGCAAATGGCAAAGGAAATGGGAAAATAGATGGGAGAGGATTGGAAGTTGGAGGATGGAAAAGGAGGAAAGAGAGTTTCATGGAATTTACTAGCGTATCAAGCTGACATTGTCCTTTGAATACGGCATCACTTTTGCTTCATCATTTTATGCAATTCCAGTCGGGTCTCTCCTGAGAATTTCCTTCTTCATTCTCTCTCTCTCTCTGCTCTCTACTCCTATTCATAAAGTTTTGAGTTGTACTCTCTCTCTCTCTCTCTTTCTCTCTCCACTTTCACTTCTCTTTCCTTCCTTAGTTACTTCACATTCAGCCGTCAAGCATTACGTACATTGCCCTGCTAGGCCTTTCTTGAAGCAAATCTTTCACCAGACTCCGACTCCCTCTCCCTCACCCCAGCCCAGCCCAGCTCAGCTCAGCGTCACAGTTAGGTACATTATAACTAAATTGTAAATATCTATGCGGTGTCGGCCTACGTGTTTTACTCCGAGTTTTAGGTATTCCATGCACGTAAGTATACCGTCGTTGCGTTGTGGTTGTGGTAAAACTATTTTCCTATATTTCCTTTTCGTTTTCATCTGATCCCTCCGTGTACCATTAGAGTATGAGAAATTCCATAAAAATTTACATCATGACCCAAAGAGAAGGACAAAGATAGATATACATCCAGATAGTTACTAGTTAGTGGTTAGTCTTTACATTCACTAGGTATACTATAGTGGTGGATACATACATGTATGTATGTAGATATGGATATATAGACACTATACCTCCAGCCCTTCCAACACAATCGTCATATTCTAAATACTTGATATTCATGGTATATGGTTATCCTCATCCTGATGTACAAATGTCTTATGAAAAATGTACGATGCTTGTTTGCATCAGCACACTATGGTGTATGTTGGAATACCAAGGAATGTGATGGGATGCAAACAAAATATGAAAAATCCTTTAATGCACTTGTGCATAGAGTGGGAAGTACAGTCATGACATCCAGTAATGGTAACAATGGAAATCGTGGACGGAATAAAATCAGTTAATTATTTACCCCGAACAACCAACAGCCACTTTTATGATGCTCACTAAACACGCTTTTCGAGGCCACCACATCACATCATTTGCTCGGTTTCTTTTTTTGAATGCAAATTTTGATATTGTTTTTTATTTCAAGTGGAGTGTGGAGTAATGTTTGCCTCACATCGTAATGATATTATTATTATGAAAAAAAATAACACTAAATGGCTTAAACATCCGAATGTGTCTGCAGAATCCCAAGAAGGAGCTGGAGTCAAATCAACGCTAGGATATTTTCGTCTTCGTGTTTGACTACTCCAATCCTGGATTAGCTACTCATTGTCAGAGGAGTTTCTCTAATGCACTTAAATACAAGATGGTTTTAATACGGTACATTAGTATGTAGATAGTGGTCATGTGGTTGTACAAGAAATCCTGTGTAATGTGTGAGGTTATCATTGGGTGGGTACTTTTGAACAGGCTGTTTCACCAGATAGCTTTGCGTGCTTACGTAGATATGGATAATTGCTGGTGTACAGATAGAGATAGGCTTGTGTGTATTTCTTCCCTACAGTCACGTACTCGTGTGCTCTCACTCCCTGACTTCTGTCTCTACATGGATGCATGTAGACTCGTAAAATTTACGTGGCAGCTCGTCTCTCTTGTCCTTGTCCTGTAAGGTTCGAAGCCATGACTAATGCAGTAGTATTGTCTGCTCACGGACCAGACATCCTTAGATGCAAACTCATATTTTCACAAGAAAAGGAATGTCAATGTGAAATATAAATCTACCGAGAGGAAAGTCCGACATAAAAGCTCCAATACGATGCGATAGGAGCGAATACGAGGAGGAATACAAATACAAATAGGAATACGAATTCGACTGCACAAATAACATGGGGAAACATAAATATCGGAAAATTATCAGTAGTGTACAAGCACATGGCTGCATCCAACATCCAACTTGTGTCGTGAGTGTGTGGTATACAGATTTTTCAGTAGAAATATCAACTACACTCATATCCCCACGTCAAGAGCAACTCAGGGAGTTTTAATAAAAGCAAACATGTCCACACACATCTAGCTCTAGGCTCTCGACTCGAATCAACCAAGTCTAGACCTGGGGAACAGAAATGCTTTTGATAATAATACGTTGACATTCTTTCTGTGTTCCGAATCTTCTCCTATCATTCTCCGTGTGGGAAGATCGGGACAAGACAAGAATATGGAGGAGGATGAGAATGAGGATGCGAACGAGAGAGAGAGAGAGAGAGAGAGGATGAAGGGAAGAGAAATAGGAGAGCAGAGTCAGAGCAAACCAGCAACTATAGAAATAAAAGTGCCAAAACATGGGAAGATAAAAGATGCTGAGATGGACGCAATTTATGGCTCAGTTGTGCAGAATATATGTGATGGCTGAATGGCTGCGGCATGACTCGCAATGGGAATAAAGACAGATCGATTCTGATCATATAAAGCGAGGACGAGGAGGAAAGAGCGAGAGAGAGAGAGAGAGAAGGAGGAACCGTGAAAAATGTGCATATTATACGTTTAACTACATACTACTCCTTTCGTTTTTAGAAACCGCCTCACTCTCAAACTCAAGCTGGATAATGCATAAGGGACATGCATACATGTAGCTACTACAAGAGTCGGAGGTACTTGCAAGGGCATTCTGACTCTAAAAGGAGGGAAGGGCAGACAGACGGACGGACAGACGGATGGATGAACATGGACCGAGAAGGAGAGACGAGAGAGTAGACAGTGTGAACGAATGCATGACGATGACATTGGATGTAGTCGGTGTCAGCTGCAAAAAGAGGGTTCATCATCGTCATCATGAGATAGCTCCACGAACGACCCGCACATACTATCATGTTAATACCCTTTTCAATGGACCCTCCACATTTTTCCCACTGCCATGCCATGCCACCGCACCGCATTCTATTTTCTACTTGTGCCCGAAACTCGGGTCGGGTAGAAAGTGGAAAAGATGAAAACTTCCTATGCTCAGTCACGGCATGTATCTTCCCCCGTATCCCCATCCACATGTACATAAGTACATAGCTTCAGTTACATAATCTACATTCTCCACTCGCCGATTCAAACTCCCTCACAACTCACATTTATGTATGTAGGTATGTCTGGAGACTGACTCACGAGTCCCTTCCATCCCGACAAAGAATAGATCTTAAACCAAAACCAAGAAGGCATTACTCCTCTCTAAATCCACATATATACATAATA